>BOSO01006925.1:34770-51625 GCA_018403395.1 Gorsachius goisagi | reverse complement strand
GGACTAGATGACCTCTAGGGGTCCCTTCCAACTCAAAATATTCTATGATTCTATGATGATTCTATAAAGCAAATGAACATTCAGTTCACCCTACACTAGCTATCTCAGTATTACTGTGGCTCACCATGCCCAGAAGCCATGCAGGGGTCATCTCAGCATCAGTCTTCTAACTCAGCTAAGCAATTCAGAGCATGGGGAAGATGTGCAGTTCCTCCTGCACACACCACTGGCCAGAGAAAAGCTCAGTTACTCATGATATCCAGGTGCAACAGTACAGGTAGTCCTGGTGCGCCCTCAAAATCCCAAAAGGGTCCTAGCTCAAAAGCTGTCACCTCTGAACAATGGTACCAGTTGCAGCCACAGCAGCATTTGCAAAGATGCAACAGATGACAGACAAATTAGGTCCCTTTTACTACGATCAGAAAAGGAAATAATGACCAAAGAAATCAAGGCGGTGCTTTGCTCTAGAGATGACAAAGGTTATAATTGGTTACCACCCGTTCCTCACCACTCCCAAAAGGAAGAAAGTCCCTTTTTCTGAGGTGATGGCATAGCTGTTGTCTAACACAGCCAGAGGGGCAGTGCAAGTGGGGCCTGTACCATGAGGAAGCGTATTGGTGGCTACTAGGACTTCAGCAAACACATACGGCGTTCCCTGAAAGGATTGGATTCAGAGGCTCACATCAATACCATGGTCCAAAGCTCATTCAATTATCGTCCTCCTTCTCTACCTTGCCACTGCCCTCTGCTCACTCCGCATCCACCATCATGGCCACCCTCCATGTGATTAACAAGAGAGGTCCATGAGCATATGGGGCTGTAGCTGATGATGCTTCTACTGCTGGGATCCTCTGCCCAAAAGGGACCACCGACCCCAGGAACCACCGTATGGCAACTTCTCCCACAGAGGTATGGGTCCATCTATTGATCCTGGCACACTGGAGGTCCCCTTCCCTCCCCCTTTTCCCCAAACAAACCAATATATGTCTGGGATACCTGACACCTAATTTTAGAAATTCACTCTACTACCTACTCTGTATAGCTCTGCATATGGACTATTCACCCCAGGCTCCCTTCATAAACGACGGAAAGAAAGAGACCTGCTGGGTTTTCAATTTCCATTATCTCCATGTAGCTGACTAAAATGGGTCAAATGTCTGGTGACCTCAAATGCCTCTTTCTCCCCCCAGCGACAGAGAGCAGGCGGCTAGTTCAGGTGGAGAGGTCTGTCTGGCATTTAGGCTTCTGAGACAAGAGGGGATGGCTCCCAGCCATGGTGTCTCACCGGCCAGCAGTTAAGCAAAACTGGAGATCAGCTTACGGGTCTTTGTCTGCATTGGGACCCAAACAAACTAACACATGTATTGCAGGGAGAGACAAATAAGCCAAGGACACAATGATGGCTTTGCTGAAGTGCAACAGACTCTGAACCAGAACTCACCGCAACCTTTATTTAACTTTCTATGGGGTTTGAGTCTGGTCTCTAAATATGGCAAAAGGACAATGTTAATAACTACAAACTGGAAAAACTGACATAAGCTGTATAACTGACTTTTCTAATGATGAGATTTGGTAAAAGCACTATCGTTTCCAATTTCACTACACAATACATTACAGAGAACCACCTTGCTTTGGTGGGAGGGGACAGGGAGACACAAAGCCGTTTTCAAGAGACCTTCTCTATCTAATTTGCTCAAATTAGAGCTGAAAACGGAAGCTGGAGGATGCATGTTCTTTACTACTTCACTGATGTTGTAAATCAAAACATAAATAGCAAGTGTTACTGCAAGGGTGGGAGGGGAAAACCTGGGTAAATTCAGCTCTCAATATGTGCGCAGTCCTTCGAGACAAATAACGGTGACTCCCACATCAGCATTTGTCTCTCTGGTTTCCGTGGATAAGTAGGGTATGACCTTGTCTAAATCCCATTCACAAGCCAGAACAAATCGCTATAAGCCTCAGCTGCTCTTTCTGTTCTCAACGTATCAGGCCCAAAATGCAGCCCCCTGCCACAGCTATTCCTGACTTGTACTGCTGATCTACATCAGACGAGGAGCAGGCTCTCCAGCACATAGAAACTCCACAGCAAAATCAAACGACCACATCAAAACCTTCCTCAGAAGAAAAGGCTCGAATCCAAGTGAAAAATTAATCATATGCAAGTTTGGCTTTGAAACAAAATAGAAATGAAGTTTCTGCTCCCAATGTACTTGCAGAAGTCTGGAGCAAGGTTCGTGGGGATTTTGGGCTCTAGATGACCTCTTCATTAAAGTGAGAGCCATCCTGTTGCCAGCTGTGGATTCCCTGGGTATCCCTGTAGATTTTTATCTGCTATTTACAAAACCATGGGGTCATTAAAAGACCAAACAGAATTAGTGCTTCACTTGTGCCAAGGCAAAGCTGCAACATGCCTGCATGTTTCAGGGAAGTTACTCCAGCTTTACACGTGTGTGTTTGCAGATAATCCTGCTGCCACTAGCATTTCTCTCCTTTTTTTTTTTGTTTTTAATTAAAAAATAAAATTAAGACCGCATACCTGGGCAGTTTGTTTATGTTACAGGTTAACTTTGGGCTCTGAGACAGAGACATTTAGCTCACAGTGCTTCATATTTGGTCCCAAGCACAGAACTGGGTCTAAAGTGTTGAGTTACTGTATCAATGAGAACACACCGGGACAAAATATACACCTACCAAGCCCAAGAAAACCTTATTGTCAGTCCAAAGTTACGAGTACAGTTGATAGAAGGGTTCTTCTCCAACAAAACACCAGGCTAACTTCACAAAACGACAAGTCAGCCAAAGCCCTACAGCCAGTCTGCTTTGAGAACACATCCTCTTTCACCATTGATCCCTGCATCCCCGAGATGAGCTACGTTAAATCCACGCTCTCAGCAAATGCGTGCATTTTTGGTGGTGCAACAGCCCTTGGGCTTACTGGGATGGACTGTGTTTATTTGCTTTTCCAGAAAACATGTGGTGCAATGGCGTATGAGGGAGGAATTGCACTTCCGGGCTTGGTGGGGGGTGGCTGCTCCGCTATGAAATATCCAGATGTGATGACAGAAGAGGAATCTGTGTTTGACTTAGAGCTATTGTTTGGGTTATAAGTTGCCTGCTGTACTGTTACTGGAATGCTTCATACTTAACAAGGTAAGAAACAGAGTCCAGAGGAGTCTGTGCCCTCATAGATGACTTTTTAGGGCTGTGATTTAGTCCTCAGCAGTTGGCCCAGTCATAGCAGTGAGGAGCAGGTCCATGCTGGTGACCAGGGAGAGCCATTTCTTCTCACCTTCTTTGGTGAGGTCCAAAACTTGCTATATGCAGCACAGAAGGGCAATTAATTAGGTTCATTACCTCCTTCTGGCTACATCCCTTCCTGAGGGCAAGGGTGCATCTCCTTTCTGTCCTGTGACTGGCACATATGCTATCAGTGATTCTAGGTCATGAAGGTCCTGCTAAACCCAAACCAGGCACTTTGATCTTGTTAAATGAAGCCAGTGCTGTTGGGATCAGCAGTGCGTGGACATACATGTCCCACACCAAGTGGACCAAGACACTTTCTCTAGTCCCAAGAGCAAAAATCACATCCATCCCTTAGGTATATCTCCCTTCTTGAAAGATCCTCCCCCATCCTGCCTACAGGCACTGATCAATCAGGCCACAACCAGATGTGTTATTTTATTAGCAAAGTCAGTGACACCAGACACGCAATAAGGGATGGGACATGCTAGCTCTCAGAAGCACATCCAGTGGCTCACACCAGCTATCAGGTGGAGCTATGCATCCTGCCCAGCAGGGAAGAGTGGGAAGCAGGTCCCAATCCTTTGCTTAACACCAAAGATGGGCCGGCAAAGAAAAGAAGTATTGCCACAGGAGCATGACCAGGCATCGTTGTTTTAGTTTGGACTGGGACTTGTTTTGAGGTACGTAAGATGAACGTTTGGGTTCACTAAGCTGACCTGGATTTCTTGAGACCTCACCTTCTACCCTGAAAGTAAACAGTGGCTCCATATTCCCCACAAAATGAGGCTAACGAAGCCAAGGAAAGAGCCAAAGCTTCAAGAAAACTCAAGAGCACTTCCTGACAACGTGTTAGACCTCAAGACAGGTAAATCTCTAGCTTAAACCTTCACCCTTCTGCAGCGGGGAGGAATGTACTAGCCACCCCCAGCCCCACACCCACCTCTCACCATATACCTATCTTCTACCCACCTCATCGTAATCAGCACCTTCTACTCAGGCTGTCTGTCTACACAGGGATTTTCCTGTCCCAGATTGCTGTCGTGATGAGTCTGAGGTCTACCTTACCTCCTCCACCTTGGAGGAGTGATCCACTTCTGCAGGCATGCTCACATCTTCTCCCATGTTACCACCCGCCCCACCCCACCCCCTCCCCGGTGCCTGGAATGACCTTTTCAAATCAGTTTCAAAGGTCATTTTCCTGTCTTTTTAAATGATAAAACCTTCCATGAGCAGCAGGTGGCAAAATGGTGTTTTCTGTTGCCATAGAAAATTCTGTCAAACATATTTGACACAGAAACACTTTTTCAACAAAAAAAAAAACAACATTATTTTTGAAAAAGTTGGGGTTTTGCTCTAGGAAACTGAGGTGCAAAGCCTGAACTATTTGGATTCAGCCAACCTATCATAGTGCCTCATGGAAACTATAGATAAGGTTCCCCCATATCCTCATTCTTTCTGTCAATCAGGTTTACCCAGAGGAATACACCTTCCATGAACACTATTATCAGGGACACTGTGGATGGAGCCAACACCTTTCTCCACCACACAGAGGTCATGGTGCATCTTGGAAGCTCCAGGAAATGGAATGAATGGAAGAGCACGTGCCACCTCTAGCTAAATTCCTATGACACACAATAACAGCATTCAGAATCAAAACATTTTTGTTGTGGACCAAAATATTTCCAGTAAAGAACTAAAAAAACCTGAAAATTTTCTGTGTCTGGAAAGGAAAACACCTTTATTTCTCTTGTCCTCTAAACCCAACTGAAGCTTCCAGCTTAGACCCTGCTCTTCTAACACCTTACCTGGGAGCACGGAGCATGTCACTGTGCCCATGAAGAGCTATGATCTTGAAACACACAAGGTTGCAAGACTTTCTTCTTCCTTCCATCTCTTTCCTTCACCATTTCTACTTCCATATGTACCATGCTTTTGCTACCTTTGCTATAGCTCATTCCTATGTACATTGTAAACCCCTTAGGATCAACCTTTTTTGTGCATTCACGCACTATCTCATCCTCAAGTCCTGGTCAGGGCAGTAGGAATTATAGAGACAATCCTCCTACTGCCATGTTTGCTGATAAAATGCTAAGTACAGAAAGGTTTCTATTGCCACCTTTGAATTCCTTTACATATCATGGAAGATGTTCCGACCGTCTCCTACAGGCAGCTCTCTTTCATGTCACATCAAATTCTTTCCTTTCATGATCTGTCAATGCTGGATGAAAACTGCCTGAAGTTTTCATCATTGCAGGTGCTTTGTCTACGCTAGGAGATTATTTCAATGCAGCAATATTTTGGTAAGCTAATACATATTTCTCATTAAAAAAAAAGACACTTCTTATAATTGCTTTTTCTGTTTTTGTGTTCGTGATCAGTGGGGATAAGATGCAGAGATTTTTTCTTTTTCTGAACTCAGGTGTTCAGCAGGCATTGCTGATGAGATATAAATAATAAAAAAAAGTCATGAAAGATACAGTTTCTCCATAAAGTGTCTCTTCTGTCCCTGGAGAAGTGGCATCATCTCCTGATGGAAGGGCAAGAGTGCCCTGGCCTTGGGCGACAGAATGGGACAGAATGGGGCAGAATGATCTTTTCTGCTCTGCTTTGAAGTCTACACGCGGCCCCAGGAACACCGCTCAGCTAAGTTCCTAGACTGGTTTGTGGATAGCCTGAGGTTTTCCACATTGTTCTACTGGACGAGGTGCCTTTTTTGTCTTCAGGCATCTCCCAGGCAGTTCAGAGCTACTTTCTCCATAGTCTTTATGCAAAGCACGGAAGTTTTACACCTGGTTTATAGCCAGGTCCAGACTGACATGCAGGTCAGGTCCTTGAGAGCTTAGTGACAGAGCGTCAGCCAAATAGGGGTTAAAACACTCAGCCATGCAGGAAAAGCATTGCGGAGGACACAGCACAGTGTTCATGTGATGAGCTGTTCCCACCAGCCCTTCTCTCCCCAGTGACCTGGCAGGATGAGGATGCCCTAAACTGGTCTCAGCATTAAGACTCCCTTCACTTCCCTGAAGAAATGGCAAGTTCAGTAGATGCAAGAGAAGGCAGAGGAGCAACAGAGGCTGAGTACGATACACAGATGGCCACAAGATTCATAATGTCCCTGTTCTTACTCAGTTACCAACTGGAATTTTTTTTTTGTCTTTTAGGTTTGGCATTTCCTATGCATAGGCTCTGGCTTTATTGTTGTCCCTCCTGGAGATAAGTGGGCCATTTGTACTTGAAAACAATAAGGAAAAGGGGATACACTTCTTTTGAATGAATGCCAAGCAAATTAAAAGCCATAACAATTGTGGCAGCTAATTACTGAGAAGCAAGCCAGCCCAAAAGAGGTCGAACATGATGTGGAAATGACCATTCACAAAACCCAGAAAAATGTTATGTAGAGCTTATCATCTGTAAATCTCAGGGCTCTTTACAACTCAGGTAAATACCGAGAAATTCACTTTAGAGATAGCTGAACCCTACATCCGCACCACACACATGGCACCGTGGTGAGAGAGACGATGCGCGGCTACGTGAAAGCCGCACCATTTTCTTTTCATCCTGCCCCGCGTACATTCTCTACAACCGTACACCTCTTCCCCAAACTCAAACAAGCAATGACACAAAAAACCCCACTTTGCAATTGGCTACAGAGAAAGGTTTGCAGTTTACACTGCCTTTGCCAATGTTTTCCTTCCAGCCAGGCCTACAACCAGGAGTCGGATGCTCTGGTTAGGGTGCAAGTGCAGGCAAACAGAGAGCACCACGGGATGGAAACAAGCTGGCACGGTGGGCTTGCAGGCTAACACAGTCTGCCTTCTGATGTCAATCAAGAACATGATCTGGTGAACATTTCTACGTAAGAACAGGCAGGCAGCACGTGAGTAACCCTGTGAGGGAGCTGTGCATGCACGCTATGCTGTAGATACCTGTGATTACAGGATCAAGGCTCTGGTTAGTCCTATAGAAGATTTCACACATACAGGTTTTGGATGTTCATACTACTGTATTGACTTTCTCTTCTATTTGGAGAATCACTTTTTTGAAGCTTAGGGAAAGAACAACGCTCTGCATATGCAAATCCTGGCTTCAGCAAAATGGGAAGCAACAGCAGAATTTGCAGCCAAGCATTTTAACTTAGATCCACAAAAGTATACATAAAAAGCCAAGAGCAGCTCCTACAGAGCAGCCCTCCTGACCAAGCCCTGGTAGGTGGGCAGTACTTCACGTCCTTCCTCGGCTGTGGCAGAGCTCTTTGCAGTTAAACCCAGACAATAAGAGAAGAAACCAAATAGTTGCCATCAAAAGTTATATTCACCGTATCACTTTCTTCAGCTCAAAGTGGGAGGATATACAGAGACTAACCTGGAGAAGATCCCAAGGAGGAAAAATAAAAACTTGTCATGCTGGGAAGCTAAGCTGCCGGGGCTCTCCTTTCCTCCATCCTTCCTTTCTCATCACTCCCTCTAAGCCTTTCCTTTCAGATCCGCCACCTCTGACGTGATGCTGGGGCACACACTGCATCCGTGAGAAGCCCTGAAAGTCAACTGAGTGACTTTCTTTGAAAGGAAACACACTTGAGGCAGAAAAAAGAAAAAAAAAAAAAAGCACTAGCTCCACCCTAGCAGTGTACTAACCCTCTGCTCATAGCTCTCCTTGGTGTGAAAAAAAAATGAAAAGTTTTACCCAGTGTGATTACAAAAACAGCCTCGGCACAGGGGGGCTGCTGAGGTGCAGGGTGGAGGTTCAGGAGGAGGATCCAAATCTCTGATAGGGCTTTGAAAAAAATCCCAAAGGACATATAGAAGTGGGGAAAACATCTAACTAAACTCTGCATTGCCTACACCAGCACGACTGTGCCATCATCTTAAGGCAGGGAGTCTTTCAAGTCAGAAAACTCTGCATAGGCTGAGCATCACTTGTTTCATTCACCATGTGTCCTCATATGGGTTGGCTAAAAAGTCATGCGAGGAAAATGAGGGGTTCAGCACGGCTCGGGGAGCTTTGGTAAGTGAAGGCTGGTGGACATCAAAGTCTCATTCAAGCCTAGGCACCAAGAAAGAGACTGAAACAACAACCCAGAGCCCTCACTGGATCCAGAATCAACTCTGATGTCAGGGTCTGTGAGCCCCAGGAAAGCAGCTCCCTTAGGAGACCATTTGATACTTCGAGCTGAATGCACCCCTGTTCCACCACAACCAGGTGGGACAGGAACCTCCTTGGAGCAGGTGCTCCTTGATGGTCCTTCTGCTCGGCTCCTAAAGCACATTCCCTAGAAACTAAAAAATGCCTGGAGGCCTCAACTGGGACATGGAGTCCTTTCTTCAGTCAAAAAGAAGGATAAAAAAAGAAATATAAAAAACACAGGTGCAGGATGTCAAGGATTTGGCTGTTGAAAAACACAAAAGTCAGAACACTGCCCTATTCACCCTAAATAGTTCTGCTTCTCCCTCCCCCCTGCCTTTTTTTTTTTTTAATAGCAAGTTCAGTGAAACTTTATCTCTTCCTGCCCTAGTAACCCTACTAAATAATCTGCTATTAGCATGACTCAATTGAGTGGCTTTCAGCTGCTGAAGTCATTTTCTTTGCCACTGTTGGTTCACCGGTGGAAATGAAAGAAAGAGCCCGTAAAAAGCTTTCCGCCCCTGCAAAGTAGCACACTACTGGAGATTAAAGTACAGCCAAGAAGTTAGCTAGTTGCCTTGTAGTTACAATTAAAAAGGAACCGATTACAGCCAAGAGTTTAACTTCATTAGCATTCAACGCGCAGGCAGGGAACGCAACCCAGGTCTCAAGACCCAGCAGCCAGGCTGGGTTTTTGCGTCCCCTCCTTCAAAAGGAAATGCAGCTCACAACACTACGCAGCGGAGGAGGGATGGAGGCAGTTCATTTCTCTTTACCGCTCAAATCTGCTTTCAAACTCATCACGGCGCCGGTTTGTAGCATATTACAACCTCGATCCGAAAATGATAGACGCAGCTACTGAGATACGCCGCCTCTAAAACTCGACTTCTATCTGGCTGTCTTATTACGTACTGCTGTAAGCAAGAAACACCTACAAAACACCACAGAACCTAGCGGGGGAAAGTATTTTCCTGCTATATTTTCCCCAGTTTGTTTACTGTGTTGAATAACACTTTGGTTATAGGCGGTTTTCATTGTTTTTCTCATTTTCCCCTCTTCTTTGTATTGTATGAAGGCACATGAGAGAAAACAACAGTTTTTAAAGGCAGGAAAATGTGATTATGAAACCACGAACACTCGCAGAAGGCATCAGGTATAGATCATGAAAGTAATTTAAACTCTGAGTTAAGAAGAAAAAAAAGAACTCTTTGGCCACATGTCAAGTTGACGGCTTTAAAATCGGAACGAGAACTGACAGCTGAAAGCCGAGCAGCGTCCCGGGTAAAATGAAATGCCAACAGCACCAAATAGCGCCCCGAACGCCCCTGCCGCTGCTGCCCCCCTCCCGCCCCTCGCTCCGCACCGCTCCGCACCGCGCCCCCCGCTCCGCACCACTCCGCACCGCTCCGCAGCCAGTACCTGCTGCCCCGCAGCCCGACTCAGCTCGGCTCGGATTAGCCCGGTTCGGCTCAGTTCAGCTCGGCTCGGCACAGCCTGGCTCAGTTGAGCTCGGCTCGGCTCAGTGCATCCTGGTTCAAGTTCGGCTCGGCGCAGCCTGGCTCGGCTCGGCTCGGCTCGGCTCAGCTCGCCTTTGGCACGGCTTGAGCCCGGTTCAGCCCGGCTCTGCTAGGCTCCGCCCGGTACAGCCCGGCTCGGCTGAGCCCGGCTCGGCGCACCGCAGCGCTGCCCGCCGCAGCCGCCCCCGCCCCGCACGCCGGGCCGCCGGGGCTGCCCTTGCCGCCTCTTCCTCCTCCTCCTCCTTCTTCTCCTCCTCCTCCTCTTCCTCCTCCTCTTCTTCCTCCTCCTCCTCGACAGCCCGCTCCGCGCCCCGCCGCGTCCCCCTCTCCGTTCCCGGGTCCCTCCCGTGTTTGTGCCCCAAAAAGGGCCCGATCCCCGGGGGCTTGGGTGCTGGCGGGCCCTGCAAGGGGCCCCGCTTTGGGGTGGTGCGCACCAAGCCCCCTTTTGCAGACAGGGAAACCGTGCCTGCAAAGAAATGCTCGCTAAACAGAATTAAATAATTAGGATAATCTGATTTTTTTTCAGGCTGCGGAGCCTTGTCGTTGCAGCTAGCAGGGGAGGTTTGCGAGGGGTGCAAAGGGGAAGTCAACAGGGAAGTCTTTCCTTGTCCATCTGTCCCATCGTGTTACATTCTTGGCATGGGTATTTGAAACTTCTCTCTTGCAGGAGGGCGCAGCCTTGGACCGGGTTGTTGTACGGAAGAAGTTGGGTGGTACCTGTTTGGTGCACCCCTTTCAGAGCTTGAGGGTGTCAGAGGTGGGTTTTCCCTGGGACACCCACTGGGAGACCTTCTGAGCTCCACTGGTCCTGTGGCTTCTTCCTGTGCTGTGAGATTAGGTGTGGTGCTGGGAATTGTGTACAGGTGGATCTGGAGGGGGAAACTGGCCTGGGAACCTAGGAGAGGAACAACGAGAAGGAAAGGAAACCCCAGAAATTTGGGGGACAAAGGGTTTTGGAGAAGACCATGCAGAATCCCCCTATCCACACCAGCCCTGTGAGACTAGTGGGCTTTGCTGCTGCCTAACAGTCAAACAAATAGGATTATAGCTATAGCAAGGACACCTACAAATGTCCTTTGCACCCTGACATACCTGTAGAAGATATGAAGCCATGTTCAGGTACCTTCTGTGGGTCCTAACTCTCTGGTGCCGAATCTCAAATAGTGTTTCTCTGAAAGGTCAATGCACCATTAGAGGTGCAGAACATGCCACCTGCCGGACCTGTAAAAGAGATGTTTGGTTTGAGATCATCCAGATGAGGTGTTTAGAAATTTTAGGACCGGCAAGTGTTCACTTTGAACAGGCTGTGATGGTTCTTTGGATACTGTTGTGATTATCTTTCCCTTGCTGCTGATTCCTAAGATGTAAACTATGCATTAAAGTGAAGAAAGGGACGGCAAAGCAAGGCAAAGGGAAAGGCTGCTGGGGTTTTGGAAATCAGGGGAAATGAATTGCTTTTAAAGAGTAGTTCTCTCCTGTTTTCTGGAACAATTTGAGCCAAGTATAACTCATATTCCTGTTACCAGCAGGAGAGAAAAAGACATTTCACGAGGCAGAGGATTTTGCATTTTAATTGCACACGCACCATTAACTTACATATCCATCCTTCCTGTCTGCATCAGAGTGCTTTATATAGGGGTGGGTGGGGTGGGGTGTTGATACTACAAGCATGCGGAAGAGGTTCTTTCACCCCAAGTGAAGGCAAGCTGTAGGTAATTAAAAATTCCATGTATTCCCATCCCAAGCTTAAGTTTTCAGCTCCACTGGTTGCTGATGCTACAATTTGCACAGGAATGTGACAGTTGGAGGACCATTGTATCTGCCTGTGTTTAGGCTGGATGAGTGCAAGCGTGGGGCATCGTAGTGGCACATCCCCAGCTGCAGTGCAGCCCCATGAGCTCTCCCCCATCTGTTGTCCCCATTGATATTGCCCCCACATATATACCAGATCCCACCTGGGGGACACAGCATGACACAGCAGCTGGTGACATGAGGAACACTTGGGCTATAGGAAACATCGCAGATCAGAAAATATTTAGGCTCAGGATTAAGTTTCTGGATATCACATGCGAAACAGCGCATTGGGCCACTAGCTCCAACACAGGGGCAGAAAAAAGCATCAGCTTGCGTCCTCTTCCAGCAAAACATTTGGCTGCGCAACAACAAGGTCTCAGAGCAGGAAAAAACCTTGGTAGGACATCTCCCAGACCCTGCCCCAAGAAAAACCCACATGAGCCCTTTCCGAGGGGGCATCACCTCATCTTGTCCTTCCAGACCTCCGGTGATAGCTCCACGCCTGCCCACAGCAGCCTGTCCCAAAGCTTCATTGCCAGAAAGCATTCCCCTAACGTGTAACCAAAACCTTCCATGCTGTGATTTAAGCCCACTTCTTGTCCTATCCGCCAGGGACATGGAGAACAGATTTTTCCCTTCTTTGTTTTTTTTGCAGCAGCACCTTTTTGCATATTTAAAACCGACAGCGCTGTAGTCTGGGAGGCAGCTGCCTTATTAATTACCCAGCTGACACAGAGCTTCCACTGAAACACGCATCAACTGCTGTACATTGTTATTGTCATTTAACCCGACTCGTACAACTAATCAGGCTTTGCCTTCTACAACAGACGAGGCCACTCCTGTGGGTGTAGGTATTTGGAAACCAAAAGCCCTTAAAGCTGCATCTTTCTGGTGGAAAATATCACCACAAGCCACCGTGTTTTCTTTCCTGTATTTGAAAACCACCCACATTTTCAGTAAGAAAAAAAAATAAAAAAAAAATTAAACTGATTGAGCGTTTTGCCTGGGCAATGGGCCTTTCTGAAGAGTTTCATTCTCAAAATAATTGGTCTCTGTTGTTTGGGTTTTAAGGGGGATTATTTGCAGTTTATTGTTAATTTAAAGGAGGTGTGGGGAAAAAATAAGTAGGGAACACATTTAATAACTGCTGCGAAAGAAGGTAAAATATTCCTCTTTGTCTTCACTTTGAATTAATTGAAACTCAGTTAATGAGTCAATGAGTTTGTAAAATAAAGAAGAAAATATAGCAGGTTAGGTCATTTTCAATGTTAAAATAAGACCAAAACCAGGCTTTTTTTTTTTCCCTTCTCCTCCCTAAATGCTCCCATTTCTGCTCAAAGTGTGCACTGCATGTTAACACGAGGCTTCCATTTCAGTCTCTTCTAGCAGTCATAAAAAAAAGGCTTGGAAAGGACCAGAGTCATCACTTCATCCCTTCTGCTATACGGCAGGTCCGATGCTCCCCAAACCTCCCATTCCTGAGAGACGTCTGTCCATCCGGCTGTTACACATGTCCAGCTTGGGAGCTCCCCAGCCTCTGCAGAAGAGGACAGGAAATGCAATGAGCAAATCAAACCACTTGCAAAATACTGTGTGGTGGTGCATCTCTCCCAGGCTTCATGAGAAAACGTTGAGTAATTATGGGAGAATCTTTCTACAGGGTCCAGTCTGATTTTACTTCCTTGGAACTCCTCTGCTGGAGATACGTGTTGTCCCTTTCAAGCTATAAAGAGAAACAAATCAACCGTGATGCTGATCTTATCGCTGGTGTTGTTGCAGTACCCTCCGAGTTGTTAGTCTCGTACCAAGGACCAACCGAACATACGATGCAAAATGTGTTCTCAGTCTGTAAAGCTTGCTCAGCTGTGATTTTATAAAGGTTCGAAGCTTTTGCTCAGTCCTTATTCAGTCATTTTGGGCCCGATAGTCTGGTTTGTGAGCAGCCATGAGCTGGTGGCATCCAAAATAATCAATTTAAGCAGATGCATAAAATGCATTTTAGGGCACAAGGTTAAGGGAAGCAAAGCCTCTGCCTGCCCTCACCTGCTGGTGGCTTCCTCACTTTGCTGACTCAACTGATTGCCTCACTGTGCTCTCAGCCACAGGAGCAAAATGGTCTGGATTTAAGAAAAACAAGCAAAGAAAAACTGAAAAAAAAAAAAAAAGCATGGCCCTTTGTCTGTAACAGGCATCATTTCCACAGGACATGGCCACATGAAGGGCTGAGTGAACACGGCAGTGGTGGGGAAGAGGTGGGGTGGGTGGTGCAGGGGTGGGAGCAAGTGAAAACCTTCCCAGCCAGCTCCATAGCCAAAAGGTTCATGGTGTGTGACCACACACTCTAGCTGACACTTCAGGAGAGGTGTGGTGCTTTGAAACTGCTAGAAAAATACAAAGTCGTTTGTGAGCAAAAGGTCCTCTCCTTTCCCAGAGAATAGTCTCCGGTTGCTTGTGTGAATGCAATACCCCTTCACAGACTTTTGCAGAAAGACACCATCTCTAGTAAATCTCCTTGAAATAGGGATCTTTGAGAGATGACTCTGGTCTGTTCTTATGCCTGGGTATTAGCTGTTGACCTCCTTTGGAGACAAACTTCCCAGTTTGGGGGTTGCAGGACAACTGGCACACATATCCTGCCACTCCTAACTCCTTTGATAATATTAATTAATTGCATGGGGAAATGTGAAGCAAAGTCAACAGTAGTCATCTTTGAAATCACAGAGTCACAGAATAGTTAAGGTTGGAAGGGACCTCTGGAGGTCATCCTGTCCAACATCCTTGCTCAAGCAAGGCCACATAGAGCTGGTTGCCCAGGAGCATGTCCAGACAGTTTTGGATTATCTCCAAGGATGGAGACTCCATGACCTCTTTGAGTAACCAAATGACACTGGGCTCTTTTTGTAATGCATTTATATACCCTCTGTATTTACTGTCTTCCCAGTTAAAAGAACTTTAGTTTAAATTCAGTTGGGAATAGCATAAGCCATTGCCCAGGGAGGTCATGGCAGTTAAGAAATCAGCAGGATTTCAAGTGTGCTCACATTTGTCTTTGTAACTGCTTTGGTATTCCGCACAGAAATTTGCACTCTAAAGACAAGACAACTGGGAGGTTGATCGCCTTCTGCTGCCACGGTGCTAACAGTACAGGGCTTTTTGTTTTGAACATGAGATGTTTTTTCAGTTTTAGATCTGGATGTCTGGGTTTTGAGCCCTGCTGCTGACAACTCATACCATGGTGTCTTCCCATGACTGATGTCTGTACTGAGATTTAAGCTGCAGCTTAACTGAAATCTGAAATAAGTATCATGGCTAGAAGATGCTTATGACGCTTGCCGAGGTGGGGCAGATGTTGTCCTTGGAGACATAGTCACCTTCTTCAAACTAGTGGGCTCCAGCAGCCCAACTGGTAAGGGCTCTTGTATTTGATCTAGTGTTCATACACTCATAATGGGTTTGAACCCTCCTCCCAGGAATCCAGAAATGGTTTGGGGTTTATTATACATGCAGTTTCAGCAGACGGTCACAGATTAGGAATCTGTGACTTTACTGTGTTAATTTTTTAAATTGAAATAGTTTGCAAGAAAAAGCAATAAGACACCATGACGTTAATACAAATTTGGATCCTAAATGAATGCTGTCTCATATAATGGTGAGGAGTTGAGAAGTTTTGCCTGAATAACTGATTCCAGGTTATACACTGCAGTTCAGTGTTAGTATTTTGGAAGTGCTGAGTGTCTGACACAGACGCCCCTTGTGCTGGGTGCCGTACGAAATCCTAAAAGGCACCAACTCCTAGCAGCAAATGGCCTCCCTTACGCAGGGAGGAGGAAAGCCCATCAAAACAGGTTGTCTAAGGCAGGACCAAAGTCCCCACACATTCCCGCTCTCTGAGTGCCCAGACATCTTGTCTCAAGCTGTCTTTTGCTCTTGGACCTGTCTGGAAGGCATGTGGTGAGAACTGATAGGTCAGGGGAGAAGATGGAGTCTTGTCCCATTGGAGAGCCTTTCCTGAGGCATGGCATGATTTAATGCTGGAAGCAACTACAGGTGCAGAAGATTTAGCCAAGTGAAGAGCTGATTTAGCATGGGAAAGACTCCAGGAGCTGTGGTATCTGGTAGATGTGCACACAGCCGCTGGTGGAGACATAATCACCCAAGTGGACTTTCACCAAAGGCATATACAGATGCTCATCAGTGGTCTCCACAATCTCAGTAGTACTTTTTCCAAGAAAGGCTTTGAAAGTTTTTTTTGTTTGAGTGGCAAGGTTTTGGTAACAGGGGGACTACAGGGATGGCTTCTGTGAGAAGCTGCCAGAAGCTTCTGCTGTGTCCAGTAGAGCCAATGCCAGCCAGCTCTGAGATGGATCCACTGCTGGCAAAGGCTGAGCCCATCAGCGATGGTGGTAGCACCTCTGGGATAACATATTTAAGAAGGGGGAAAATAATCCTGCTGCAGAAAAGCAGCCAGAGAGAGGGGTGAGAATAGAGGAGCAGCTCAGCAGCCCCCCAGGTCAGTGCAGCAGGAGGGCAGGAGGAGCTCCAGACACAGGAGCAGAGATTCCCCTCAGCCCCTGGTGCAGCCCATGGTGGGGCAGGCTGTGCCCCTGCAGCCCAGGGAGGCCCACGGAGGAGAAGATCTCCACCTGCAGCCCGGGGAGGACCCCACGCTGGGGCAAGAGGTGACCAAAGGAGGCTGTGACCCTGTGAGAAACCCACGCTGG
The DNA here is from genome assembly GCA_018403395.1 of Gorsachius goisagi. Classification (NCBI taxonomy): domain Eukaryota; kingdom Metazoa; phylum Chordata; class Aves; order Pelecaniformes; family Ardeidae; genus Gorsachius; species Gorsachius goisagi. Next base: position 35,229 of record BOSO01006925.1, on the reverse strand, counting down.
AGCAGGCTCCTGGCAGGACCTGTGGTCCCATGGGGAGAGGAGCCCAGGCTTTGCTGGCAGGGCTGATGACCCCATGGGGACCTATGCTGGAGCTGTCTGCTCCTGAGGGACTGCACCCTGTGGGAGGGATGGACCCATGCTGGAGCAGTGCATGAAGAACTGCAGCCTGTGGGAAGGACCCAGGCTGGAGCAGGGAAGGAGTGTGAGGAGCCCTCCCTTGAGGAGGAAGAAGCAGCAGAGACAGCATGGGATGAACTGACACCAATCCCCATTCCCTGTCCCCCTGCACCGCTGGGGGGAGGAGGGAGAGAAAATGGGGAGTGAAGTTGAGCCTGGGAAGAAGGGAGGGGTGCGGGGAAGGTGTTTTAAGATTTAGTTTTTATTTCTCTTCACCCTACTCTGATTTGATTTGGCAATAAATTAAACTAATTTCCCGAAGTCAAGCCTGTTTGCCCATGA
>BOSO01006925.1:21140-34721 GCA_018403395.1 Gorsachius goisagi | reverse complement strand
TGATAGAGCGGTTTGGTGGCACCTGGCATCCGGCCAGGGTCAACCCACCACAGAGAAGTCATCAGTGGTTTAGCAAACTGGGCTGTGAAAGTGAGACATAGCTCAGGGCTAAGCCTGCTGAACCCTGACTCAGCCCGCTCTGCCTCCCTCCCAACCCAGCGTGGGGATGCTGAGCATCCCCTTGCTCTGCTGAGATACCGCTGCTCCCCGGTGTGCTGAGGCCATGCTGTCACCATCTTGGTTCTGCAAAATGAGGGCTGATCTACCTCCTGCACTTGGTTGGCAGTAGTGCCACCTCCTAGCTGGGAGCAGCCCGCCAAACCCCAGCCCTTTCTGTACTTTTTACCTCTCCTCTGTAACCTATCCATGAGCAGGCGTGAGCCAAAGATGACCTGTGAGGGTCTTTGTTTTATTTCTCTGAATTCTCTGTGTTTCTCATGTGAGCTGGCCTGCTAGTTATTTTGAACTGGCCTATTCACAAGAAATGAGGATGCCAGCAGACAACATTGTTTCCCAGTGAAATTTTGCTAATAATGAGTTATTCAGCTGGGTGCTGTGGTGTGCACACGCTCCTTCTAAATTTCCCAGAAATCTGTCTTCCCCGCTTGAAAGTTAAAGTAAGCTAGCGTGAGCAGAGGCTGCTGACGGTAGCATTTCAGACCTGACCTCCTTGTGGTGAATATTGTAGGTGAGGAGTGGGTTTGCTGGCTTGCCTTCTTTTAGTGGTTAAGGTGAAAGGTCAAAACTTTTTCTTCTCGGTGCTATGAAAATGTCTGATGTGAGTGAATTTACCATCAGTGCTGGCTGATGGAAACACATCAGATTCTGGTTAAGGGAACCATTGTCACATCCTTTCTATTATGGCCACAAAATTCTCAAAATGATAACTTTCTATGATAGCCTCTGTTCATGGGAGGATGCTGGGTGTCCAGGATGCTTTTTCCATCAATGACCTCATCTTTGGGACACCCAGCAAGAGACACAATGAACTCAATTTTCAGCAGCATGGAAGAGAACAAGATTAGATGGCATTAAACGTGTCAGCTTCCCTCTGAAAACCAAGCCTCCTTAGGCCAGATCTGGCAGCCAGGAGAGTGTAGATGCTACAGAGATCTCAGCTAGGATCAGGAGGAGGTACTTGGAGCAATGTCCTGAGCAACTGCAACATTAGGAAGGAACCTAAAGGTAAGATAAGCAATGATCCTCTCTTTCTGTCAATGGCCACTGTCAATGGATTATAACCCACGTAGGTACCCAAGTGTCTGCAGCATTGCTAGCCAGAGTAGAAATGGGATTTCAGCAAGGGAAGAACTAAAAGGGAGATCCCCAGGCATCTCATGGCTGTGGCTTGGCTGTGTGGTCACTACTTTCCTGCGAATGACTGAAGGCCGCTCCACCAACCCCTTAGAAACAGAACTCTCTGCTTTGTGTGGTCCTCATGACCACTGTGGTCAAGGGGTCTGGCGGGGTAGACAGAAGCACTGAAAACTCTACACTCATGTTAGGAGACCAGAGAAGAAAAAAGAGAAAGAAATTAAGGACAGATCCATGCTGTAGGTGACCTTCAGTACCCTGTCTAAGCCATGAAGTGTGAAAAGATGAGAGGGCTATGATGGAGGGGCAGGAAGAGCACACGTACAGTGTGGTGGTGATTTGGGACAGCACACAGCGAAAACACTTGCTTTGGGTAGGTGTGAACCCAGAGGATATTGCCTCACTTGGGTTGGTTTTGGGGATGCCGGTGCTGCTGCCTGCCTTGCAGTAGAGTGCGAAAATACCTGAGCTCATTTGAAACAAGCTCTCGTAGCTATTTCAAGGAGTTGCTCTGTGACAGTACAGATGTGGGGGAGGAAGGTCTGACTGATCGTATCAAGGAGTCGATATCTGTGCATTAGATCACAGTCTTCTTGGCACATTGTCCTTATCACTAGAGCAGTGAAAATGCAGCTCTGGGATAACCCAGCGACCGTCTGCGAGTCCTCTGGACCCCTGGCATGCAGTAAAGCCTGGACTGTTGTGGTCTTCAGTGCCTTTGTTGTGTGTTGGTAAACAGATGAAAGTCATGGCACTACTTCATGATCTAGTCACATCTCTGCTTAGAGAAGGTCAGGATCTGAAGAGTGAAAAGTCTCCAGAGCATCCTTTCCCATCGGCTATCTCTTAGCCATGCTCCAGAGGACTTTCACATTTACCCCACCCACCCCGTTCTGAAGTGTTCACTTATTATTAAAAGTAGGTCATCACGGTCGCAGCTCAGGCTCTTTTGTCTCTGACGGATTTGGTTTGAACGCTTTGGTTTCCAGACAACGATAAACATGACTGTATATGAATCATTTTTTACCTCTGGCTTCATTTGGTTCTTCGAGAGAGCTCTTAGAAAGGATTAGACGACTGGGAGCCTGCTCAGTAGTGCCTGCAAAGGAGAGGAAAGACAAAAGATGGACAGGGAAAAAAACCCCTACAATCACTTTTCTTCTGTCTGATCCAAAGTGCTTTATCCAGGCCTGTGATTTCCTTCAGGATATATAAGAAAAAGCTCAAATGCACCCTGAAATTAAACAACTGAATCATAGAAGGTCCCCCACGCAGGATGCAAGTGCAGCACTCTAGTTGTACTTCAAGTCTATTTTGAAGGCTTAAGCGGGGCTTAGGTAATAAGTAGGCTTTGTGTTTTATCTTCCAGTACAGCCTTGCAGATTTGGATTTAATCCGGGTGTTGTGTAAGGCGTCAAGGTGCTGTAACGCTAAATGCCTCAAAAGTAATAACTGAAACCTGAAATTCTTTTCATTTGTGCCTCTGGTTTGTACTCAAATGCTCTTATAATTGCTGAGCACTCTTCCATGCACAGTAACATTAGTCAAAAGTCCTTTTCCAGGTGAAAGAATCCAGGCCTCCATTTATTAGCAACAGAAGAGACTTAATTCTCTTGAAGTCCTGGAATGAATAAGGCTGAAGAGCCAAAGGAATCATGCAGCGACAAAAATGATTTTAAAAGGTCACCGCACATAATTGAGATAGGGAAGTCAGGTCCTATCCACCAATCCTAGGAAATGCAGGGGCTTGTTTAATATTCATTGTGGGCTTTCCCTAAAAGTCAGTGCATGTTTAAAAATGTCACTGCACAAACTCTCAATTCATGCTATTTCTTATGCCATTGCATATTTAGTAATGGGGAATCAGCTCCATGTTGCAATTGGAAAGTCATGAGGTACACAGGGCCCTGACTTTTTGTAATGTCAGCACACTTAGTGTTGAAGACTATGCAGCTGATTTTGTAATTTCGTTCTAGTAGTGTCCCCTTCTTCCCCCAGTTTTTTTTCATTTGAATCTTCAAGTGCTTTGGTACAACTGTTGTCAGTTCTACAGGTCTGGACATGTTCTAGAGTGATAGCTTTTCACCATGGCTGATATCAAGATGCCAGTGAAATATGAATGCTAAATAATAACTATGATAATAAGGCATCAAGTATATACTCCCTTTAAGAATTTTATCTTTGGCTTCTGAAATTCTTGTAGAATTCCAGTTTCATGAGGAACTGCCAGTCTAATTAATATCCAGCTTGTCAAGATGGTAAAGTCAAAGAGACAGCTCCTTGTAAATCAGAAACAGTTCATTGACTTGAGCAGGGTCGTGTTATTTAAACCACAGCAGGCACACCTCCAATCATTTTAGAAGCCTGGATCAATAGAAATACTTGCATGATTTTAGCTCAGTGCCAATGGAAAGGGTTGCTTCTTCTGAGTCTCTGGGGACAGGAGGGATGTGCTTGTGGGAGAAAGTGAGGTGGCAAAATGGCTGGAATCAGAAGTTCAATGGGCAGGTCTGTGCTCAGGGTTTACCAAGGGAGTAATGTAAGACGCAGACTAAGAGCTTAGTTTAAGAGGAGAAAACACACTTTTTAAGAGCCAGAAAACTTTGAATAGTGAAACCATTGTGGGTTAATATAAAGGCATACAAACAACAAAAGGCAAGATACTCATGCATACAAACTCATATGCATACATATCCATGTGTAATCTGCAGAGATGTTTAGATGCAGAGCTGTAGGAAGGGCATCATCTACATAGGATATCAAAAGAACTTATGTATATATACAACACCCCCAGACACCCCAGGATATTGCCAGAGGTGTCTGCTTCTAAGTCCAAGAAGAGAGCCTCGTCATCTGCAGGAGCAGGGCCAACAGGAGGTGGCAGCATCTTAGAGACATAAAAAGAGATGCCCAGATGACAAAGGAGGACAGACCAGTCTTGCATCCCATCTGCCATCTGCCTATGTGAGGATTTATCCATGCGTATATCTGTATTCTCCACCAGTCTCACTATTGGTTTTGCAAACATTCTTATTGCGCTTGTCCCGATACTGGAAGAGAGGGGACGTACTTCGCAATACCAACGATATGACAGAGGCAGGGAAGCTGTTTCAGGCTGTTATACCTGTACAGCCATCTTCCCCTCTCTAACGTGAAGGAAGCGTGGAAGTAGACAGACTCTTCCACACTTGAACCTTTAATCCTTGCTTCAGTACCTCAGTACTGTGTCCGAGTCACCATCAGTACCTCACCTGAAAAGACTTATGGACACAAGGGAAAAGGAGAAAAATTGCAGAGATGGGCACAGACATGTGCAGCCAGAGGCAATATAAGGAGTTTTCAGAAGGTGCGTGTCTGTATTTGGGGAGATAATCTGGAGCATGTGAAGCAGGAGGAGCACAAGACTACAATACTGGCCCAGGTTGAAGTTGCACTGCTGTTTTCTCACCACTTAAAAAGAACTGATGCAATTTTGCTTTCGCTGTTCCTGCTGAGGACTGTGGGGCTGTGGAGGAGATGGCTGCTCCTGCCTAACCTGCCCAAGAGTCCCCAAACATCACGTCTTGTTCTCCAGGGTCCTGGAAGTAGAGATTGCCACTAGCTCCCCAGCTAACCAAGCAGAGGGCTGTCACTTATGTCTTGGAGGAGTTGTACCATTGTGTAACTTTACCTTATGCTGCCAGTCCACTCACTGACCACCTCCTGGATCTGGCCTTCCTCCTGCAATCTGAACTTTGAGGTATCACCTTTATTATTGCACAGGACTATTTGCCTGTTCTTCATCAGGCTGCTCTGCTGAGCCCATTAGCAAGCATTTGTCCCACTTGCTCAAACAACGTGCTTTCCCTCCCTGCCACCGGTTTGTTCAGTTTGGATAGGGGCTGGTTTTCTGTTTGTGCAATACTCTGCAACGTAAAGGGAGAAAGGGGAAGCGATCACTTGTGGCCAGGCACTGAGCACTATAATAAGCAGAGGACGATGATACATGTGAGGCTGAAAGGGAGGCAGGAAGTGCTCCTTCGTACATGAGTAGGTTTTATTCTAATCCATGTGACATATGACCGTGCTACTCTGGGGTCAGGCAGTGGCATCCGAGAGCGGTGAGCACACTGAAGGCCACAGTGGAATAGAAACGGATAACAAGGATATCTCCATCCAACCTACTAGAGATGCAGTCAGGTACCAATCCATGTTCCAAGGTAGTTCGGTGATCAAACTGTAGACCACAGGAAAGCCAAAGGGATCATTTTCATATGTGCGTGTGTGAGAGACTTTCGCTTTGAATCCTGCCGCGCTTAATCTGACACAAAGAAAAGAAGACCGCAGCCACTGCTCAACCCAGCAGGGCAGGTGAAGCGAAAAGTCAAGGTCTTCACCTGCAAATTAAAAGGGATTTAGTGACTGCCTCCTAGTGGAGAGTGTATAAGCCAACTGTTTCATGGGTATTTTTGGAGTGCAGCCCAACAATATAATGTGACAATGGGACTTGGTTCTGGTAGGCGCCTCAGATTTTACAATATTTCAGGCAACATCCTTGACATTAGTAAGAATTGGTTATCATGCAGGGAGTTTCAGTTTCACTGTGATCGCCTTATCTGAATAGAAATCTGAACCCTCCGCACATCGTCAGACATAGCTTAGGACACGAAAATACCTAGCATGCTGTTTATTGCCGTACCACATAATGATGTTTTTCTAAGATATTTTTTCACTGGCAGGTTGTTGGTTTACTGCTTCCTAGGGTTTGCCCTTTGCTGCCATGGATTTGAGAGTCAACATAGTCATCACAGTCACTGGAATATGTGAACAGTCCCCAGTATAGAACCATAGAATCATAGAATCATTTAGGTTGGAAAAGACCTTTCAGATCATCAAGTCCAACCATTACCCTAACCCTGCCATCCCGCCACTAAACCATGTCCCTAAGCACCTCGTCTGCCCAGCTTTTAAATACCCCCAGGGATGGGGACTCCACCACTTCCCTGGGCAGCCCCTTCCAGTGCCTGACAGCCCTTTTGGGGAAGAAATATTTCCTAATGTTCAACCTATACCTGCCCTGGTGCAACTTGAGGCCATTTCCCCTTGTCCCATTGCCTGTTACCTGGGAGAAGAGACCAACACCCCCAGCTCCCCCCTCCTGTCAGGCAGTTGTAGGGAGCGGTAAGGGCTCCCCTCAGCCTCCTCTGGTCCAGGCTGAACACCCCCAGCTCCCCCAGCTGCTCCCCATCAGCCTTGTGCTCCAGACCCCTCACCAGCTCCGTTGCCCTTCTCTGGACATGCTCCAGCCCCTCAATGTCCTTCTTGGAGTGAGGGGCCCAAAACTGAACCCAGCATTCAAGGGGCGGCCTCACCAGTGCCCTACTCCTGCTGGCCACACCATTCCTGATGCAAGCTGGGATGCTGTTGGCCCTCTTGGCCACCTGGGCACACTGCTGGGTCATATTCAGCTGGCTGTCAAGCAACACCGCCAGATCCCTCTCTGCCAGGCATCTCTCCAACCACTCTTCCCCACGCCTGTAGTGTTGCGTGGGGTTATTGTGACCAAAGTGCAGGACCTGACAGTACTCCAAGGAGGAATCTCAGACGTTGTAAAAGCGCTTTTTCCCACTCTCAGCTGCTGTAAACAGAAAATAGCAATTCCATGCTTTGTCCTGGGTGAGGTTCCTCCTTTAAAGATTATAAGCATATAGCTAGTGATGTGCTCCTCATTGTGATTAGGAACCCATTGTGCCTGGTGCTGTGAGTTAGGAGAAATTTCTGACTCCAAAATTTGAACGTCAGATGTCTAACTCAAGCTAATCCCCTAGGGTCAGTGGAGACACACAGGTGCACTATGAGTAGCCTTACATATAATATGGGTCTGCAACTCAAAATCTTCTCTCTTTATGTCAAACAGACCTTCACATCTTTCCATAGCTGTTGATCTGAAGTGTAAAATTCAGAACAGAGATCCTGCAAGGTGGATGTTAGCTGAACAACAGCTGGAAAGTGGCTGCTTGAACCTGTAAACTGAGAAGTTTCCTGGAAGTAGACTGGATCTGGAAATATTAGGCAGTCACAACACTGGTAACTCAGGCTTGGTCACTCTCAGAAGCAGGTTAGCCTGCTGATGGAGAGAAATAATCATTCCCAAACTCTTCCTGCTGGATATAGTGGCATATACACAGTTCCAGGAAGAGTCCCCTGTTATAGGTGAAGCTGAGCTCCAGTATGGAGTGAGGTCCTCCCAGAAGGTGCATAGGTGAAGCTGAAGAATTCAGATGATGGAAAATTTATTGAGATTTTTGATCAAACCCTTCTTGTAAAGTCCTCATGCTCTCACCCCCTGCAAACTTTGAGCAAATAAGCTGTCTCTTCTTTGATCAAGGAAAAACCAAGATTTCCAATGGCAATTTGTTATTGGAGTTTGTGGGCAGTTTTTTGTTTTTATTCCCCCAGGATGGAAAAAAATAACAGTATAAAGCTATTGACTTTTCAAGTAATCCTTTCTGTCAATATAGGCCAAGCAGGTTTTGACTTCAAACAATTTATAGAGATTTGCACACCTCATTTCAAGTGTCATGCCATGATCTTGACTCCATGCTGCAAGTTGTTTAATTAGCCACATTAATCCACTAAGTGAAAGCAAAATGTTTAGTAATGATATCTAACTGGGGCATTGCAATGGAACTTCGTTGTTTAATTAGGAGATAATTGATGATAGTGCACAGAGTATTGGGTTATAAAAGCTTTTTGCATGTCAGTTGGGCTTGTGCTGAGCTCAGTACAATAGCTTTTAAATGGCCTGTTCAAATTAATTGCCATTATTATGGTACATAGATTTAAGAGGGGCCATTATTCATGAAAAATTTTATTTTAGCATTCTTTTAGATCTAGCTAATTAGATATAGGGATAATGAAAGGTACCTGGAAGGAATGGAGAGATGGTGAATTAGCCATCTAACAAGGAATTAACTGTAGTGTTGCACTAACCGAGGGATCAGCTCCATAAGGGACCTTGGACATGGAACTGTTGACGCTTCATCTTTCTGCTGCTTTTAATGTAGCTATGATTTAGAAACCTGAATGTGCATATGGGCTGTGGAATCCAGGTAGGTCCTTGGTGCTGAGGATGGTTGTGTCTTGGCTGATTTGGTGATGACTGTCAAAGCCAATGATGGTGATGACTGTCCTCTTTTAGTCATTTCCACCATGGAAATAATTTTGGGTGAGCCAAGCCCTCATGAAGTCAGTAGCTGTCCTTTCATGGACTTTGAGGGCTTCTGGCTTGGGGCCTAAGGAAGATCTGAAGGGTAAAACTCAAACAGAAAAAGTAATTGAAGACAACTGGGAGAAGAGGAGGCCAGCTGGGGATCCCTCAAGTTCCTGTAGGTTTGGGACAGGACAAAACATCCTGGTGGGTAAAGCCACAGCATTAGGCTGTCAAAGGGAGAAATATCTGTTACAGGGCTCTGCTGAGCACAAGGAAACTCAAGAGACACTATGCTTTCCTACTATAGTTCAGTGTCCTGGCTCCACTTTTACTCCATGACCTGGCAGAGCACAGCCACCATTCGCAGCTTCACTACACAATTTGCAAAGTCAGAAAAATATAGGGGAATTGAACTGGTGTTGCGTGTGTTTAGCATCAAATAATACCTGGGAAAAACAAGCACTTGAAGGCATTAACTCAAATCATTGCCATGGCATTTCAGTAGCTTTTGGTTTGGTACAGTTTTGCTAAAGATGGAAGTTTGTCAGTCCTGCTTTGCCTGGGTTGACTCAAATGGGTGGGATTCTTCTCCTCTAAGTTTAGTTATCTCCCTGTGAGGAGGCTGCTGTGGCTCCATGGCTGTCACTGGAGATCTCATCAATAGGCAGTGGAGTTTAAAGTGCAATTTAATTGACTGAGCATGGGCGTATACTTCAGGGTGGGATAAACTGCACTATGAACATCATTGATTGTCTACCTTTTGACACCTATGCAATCAAACTCAATCCTCTTACCATACAATCTATTTCAGCATCTCATTCTCTTTACCACTAGAAAGATGATTTTTCCTTAACTTCCAACTCAAATCCACCACAATGCAGCTAAAGTTTCTTTCTTCTTATCCTGTGATATGACACAGACCTATAAAATCACGAGTGCCATTTAGATGAGTAAGAGATGATTGTCCACAGTGTTTTCTAGTACAAAAACATCAAGATATCATCAAATTATATGAAAGAAGTAGGTTCAAGGAAACATGCAGATGTAGATCTTTCTGCAGCATGCAAGACCTGTAATTAAGTTATGAAACCTCTCACTGGAGGATCTTGCAACCACTGAAAGCTTAGGCAGGTTCAGAAAGCACGGATAAAAATTCCTTGAGGGTTATTAAATTCCAGTAGACCCCTTCTGGCTTAGGAAGTTGTGGAAATATAAGTTGCTGGAGACTGGAATATCGAAGGAAGTATTATTGTGTGTTTGGCCTATTATGATTTTCCTTAGTTCATTTGCCATTAGTAGCTCTCAGAGACTGGGCACCCACCTGCCTGCACTGAATTTGTCTGTCTTAATGGTACATTGCTCCAATCCAGTCTATTTTTCCTTGTAGATGATCTTTTGTCAGCCCCTGAGGTCTGTCTTGCCACCCTTATCTGTTCCATACCTTTCTTGAAGAGTAGGCTCCAGGCTGGACCTCATTCTCCATGGGTTTACCTCACCTTTTTTTTTTTTGTAGTATGTGCTGTCCTTTCTCCACCCCAAAGTGCCGTTTCCTTCGGGTATAAATATCTCTCATGAACAGACGCAGGCTGGTGTAAATTTATGGTATGCAAATCAGTGTGATATAAGAACATCTGCTCTGCCAGCATGCTAACGGGGGAAGGAAAGGGAGGGATTTAAAGTCCTGAGAACTTTCCAGGTAAAGCCATTCCATCTCATTGTCCTCACCGTATTCCGCTCCGTCCCTGGTAAATGTGGCTGCTATACTGAAGAGCTGGGACAGAAATGTCAGCTTTATGGTTAAAGGACTAGTGGACGGTTATAGTCCATCTGCAGTTAATTCTTGTAGCTGTTAGAGACTTGATGCATGATCTCCCTCTCCTGATTGCTGAATTTATCAGATGCCTGTGTCTCCACCCCTGGCTTGCCTGTTGTGCTTGTCAGAAACCCGGGGTGCTGGGACCTCTCTGTGCTGCTGTTAGTCTTATTTCTAATTTGTTTCTGATGTTTTATTCAGCAAGATCCCAAGCCTGGAACTCTTGACGCTTTATGAGGTGTAAGATCTAGATTCAGACTCGAACTTTTAGGCTTGGGGCCATTTTCCGGTCATGAGACAGATGTTATTTGCATATAATTTCTTGCTTCAAAATGATACGAACCCCTGAATTAGCATAGGTCTAATGAAGAACATTTATTTCAGGACACTTTCTAATAATTCCCAGCTACACTTTATAGCAGATATTATGTTCTAACAAATACCCTCTACAGAAGCATTGCCTTCCGGTGCTTCTGAAATCCTTTAGTGGGTGGAATATGATTATAAGAAAAAAAAAAAGTAAAATATGCAAAGGTTAAAGCAGACAGTTGTTGTGAGGTATTTTCAGATCTGAACATCTTGATCTTTGTGATAATTTGTTTTCCGACATGCTATGTTTGCTAAAAAAAAAGCTTAAAATAAAAGTTAGTAAAATACTTTACTTCGGGGACTGGCTGGTTGGCTGTGAAGTGCCAGACTGCTCTTTAACTTTTCTCGGCATTTATGGGCTTATCACTTGCTGGATTGCACTTAAATGTCACATTCTCGGCAGAAAATGGAGCTGATTTTGTAGAAGGGTGCCTGGACTTGGAGGGTGCCAGACAGTTGCTCTGCCATAGGTGTCTAGTGCCATTTTAGATGTGCCAGAGTACCACGCTGTCACGCTCGGCTTCTAGCCACACATCCAGAAAGGCACAGGTCCTACGTTGCCAGCCTTGTCTGAATGTCTCAGATACCCTGGGCATCTCAGATGGCCCCAGGCATCTATGTTGAGGTAAGTGAAACAAGCCCTGACTCTTTTTTATGTTAATGCAATCGATTAATGGTTGATTTAGGAGCACTCCACTGAAATAATAAAGAAATAAAGAAGGCAATTAAAATATGATCCGTGTTCTTCATTTAAATGTTCATGTCCAGACGTTTCCCCACACTTTTTGATTTGCAGTATCCTGTCATTGTAATTTTTTGGAACTGGCAGTGTATGGAAGAGGATCATACAAACCCCCTCACTCAAAAGCTCTCTGATGCTCATTGAAAATGCAGGATAAGGCTTGGGTTCATACGTCCCTCCCGCTTTCCAACCTTACACCTGCAGTTAGATATAAGAACATTTTCTCAGGTATGAACTGAAATCCTGCAGTACATTTCTCCTGGAAGGCAAAAAAATCCTTGACCAGTTCTCTGACACCCAAACAATGCTCTTAATCATGGCTGGTGGAGGTAACATCCTGTCTTCTTTCGTGTTTTCTCTGATGATTTCTACCATGATCTTTCACGATTAGCCACCTCCCACGTTCTAGTCAAGTACACTGGTTTCCTCTGCTCCCCAAAACAATGACTGGCCTCCCTCCCCCTCAAAAAAGTAAATATTTGATGTTGGTGGGGGAATTGCTTCAGACTGGGGAAGCTGTGGGCTGTGCAGATGCTGGCAGGCGACACGAGAGCCGCCGAAAGGGATTTTTTTTGGCTCCTTCTCTGTAACTACCCCCTGCAGCCACTGTCCCGTGAGAGCAGAGCTGGTGTTGGATTGTATGGCTTAAATTGTTGCACGTCGGTGTGATGTGGGGGATAAAGCACCCAGCTCAGGAAATCTTCAACAGCACAGAGGAAGTTCCCTGCCTCCGTTTCCCTTTTTCCCACAGAAGGAGAATGCAGCGCTGGGGTGGGTTATTTCCAATCGGAGAGTTCAAGGAAGAAAGAGTGAATTCCATGAATTGCCTGTGGATTTGCTGCAGGGGACCAGTTCCTTTCACCCACGGCCCCAAGCAGCAGCACAGAGGTTTCTCCTGTGTGGATTCTCCAAGGTCTCATAAGCTTTGTGTTTATAGTTGCAGCCTTGGTAGGTGGGGATGGGTCTCCATCTTCTGCCTCTTTCTGTGAAAAGTGGAATACTCAGAGCAAAATAAGATCAGGCTGAGAAATGAAACAGTGATTTAATTATTATAACTGCTGCAGGATTACAGGTCCCCTTATGGCACTGGGCACAGTGCGCTTGGGACTGAAAGAAAAATCAGCTACACAAGTCCATTGGCCTGCCTTGAGGAACCAATGAGTTTGCATGGCTCAAACATTTTAAAACAGCCAGAGGTGGCTAGAAACACAGGATAATAATGTTTGAAAAATAAAGGTGACTTGGAAGAAGGAAGTGGAAGTCAACATCAGCATCTAAAGGGAGTCTTCGGACCACAGATGGGGCAAGGAATAGAAGGTGGTTTTCTGCTCTAGACTGCCCTTACTGCTCTCCATAAAGGTTGTTTCTTGACCAGAATTTGGTGCCTTCTGACCTTTGGGCTCACCAAACTTTTTTGCTGTGTGGAAAAACACCTAAACACGTTTATTAATCCCTGACCCTGCACCAGTGGCTATACCTAGACTGCTAAATCAAAACAGGCAGCAATTGCCTGTCCTGGGATGGTGTGATGGGTTGACTTTGGCTGGATGCAAGGTGCCTGCCAAGCCGCTCTCTCTCACTCCCTTCCTCAGCTGGACAGGGGAGAGAAAATATAACAAAAGGCTCGTGGGTCGAGATAAGGACAGGGAGAGATCACTCAATGATTACCATCATGGGCAAACAGGCTTGACTTCGGGAAATTAGTTTAATTTATTGCCAAATCAAATCAGAGTAGGGTGAAGAGAAATAAAAACTAAATCTTAAAACACCTTCCCTGCACCCCTCCCTTCTTCCCAGGCTCAACTTCACTCCCCATGTTCTCTCCCTCCTCCCTCCAGTGGTGCAGGGGGACAGGGAATGGGGATTGGGGTCAGTCCATCCCACTGCTGCTCCTTCCTCCTCAGGGCAGGACTCCTCACACTCCTACCCTGCTCCAGCCTGGGCTCCTCTCCCCACGGGGCCACAGGTCCTGCCAGGAGCCTGCTCCAGCATGGGTTTCTCACAAGGTCACAGCCTCTTTCAGGCACCCCCCTGCTCCACCGTGGGGTCCTCCCCAGGCTGCATCAGGAGAAGTGTGGCCAGCAGGTCGAGGGAGGTGATTCTGTCCCTCTGCTCTGCTCTGGTGAGACCTCACCTAGAGTACTGCGTCCA
>BOSO01006925.1:0-20886 GCA_018403395.1 Gorsachius goisagi | reverse complement strand
AGAGAGGTAGTGGAGGCCCCATTCCTGGGAACATTCAAGGCCAGGTTGGACGGGGCTCTGAGCAACCTGATCTAGTTAACGGTGTCCCTGCTCACTGCAGAGGGGTGGGAGTAGATGACCTCTAGGGGTCCCTTCCAACCCGAAACTTTTTATGATTCTATGAAACCCAACACAGATGGGTTCCTGGCTGTTTTCACACTGCATTGCACTTGGCCCTGGCTCTTCTCCATGCCATGCCTTGTGTTCCTGTGGTCCTGAGACAGTTTTCTTATCTGCATCGTCTTTATTATCTGCACACCTTTTTTATCTTGTTTTCAGGTCAAGGTCACCACAATAAGGCTGCAGAGGAGCCTGCTAGAGTTGTGCTTCATAGCAGGAACCTGACAGCAAATGTTTCATACCTTCGAATGTGGCATGAAGATATATTGGGGGGTGTGAAGCCTGCAGGCAGCAGCCCACCCCTTGAGCTTACTCTCTGTCCCTCTTTCATTTTACAGCACTTGCAGAGCCAGGAAAGCCACTATGGGAATGCTCCTTGCAGTCTGTTGGTTTGATGTCAAACAACAGAAAACCATTTAGGAGAAGGATAGGAGTGTGATAGACCTTTCTTGTACTCCCTCAGCCACCTCTTCAGTCTGGAAATGAGTCCAAGGTTATTTAATTGCTCCTCCTTGGACTGCTATTCCACACTTTTTTATCATCTTTGTCATCCTTCTCTGCACCTTTTTCTTGAGCTGTAAAGCAAAGCTCGCTCTTTCATGTTTTTTTACAAGTAAGTAAACACAAGACATGAAAGACGTGTTTACAGAGAAATCCTCCTTAATGTATTATTCATTTGACTTTTTAATAGGAGTGTTTGTGTAGCCCTGGTGTCCTGAGGATATAAGTAACACAAGGTTTGTAGAGAGAGGTAATGTTTTTATTAGAGCAATAGATAGATTTCGGGAGGAAAAAGATGACCAAGTTGTGGACATAGAAGTCCAACTTAAAAGCCTTTTGGAGAAAGGTTTTTGTAAATAGAAACTCTTCTATGACTCCAGATGCTATCTGGAGTCATAGAAGATTTGACATCTTTCCTCAACATTCTTTTAAATTTTTTTTAAGAGAGAAAAGAACATAACTGAGAAGCTTGATGTAAAGGTTCAGAAATGCGCAATGCTCTTGACTACTGAGCTAATTAACCTAATACAGCCTTGTCAATACAAACTGCTGGGAAGATGTATTTCTTTCATTGACAGGCCTTTATATATTTTGGTTTGCCTTTAACCTGATTTCATGGACTTCGTCTACAAGAGAAGATGACCTGTCCATTTGAAAATTTTTATGAGCTTTACTCTGTTGATTCCACTTTGCATCTTGGACAGTATCACAGTGGCGTTCTCATGCTGACAAACTTTAGGCCTGTGGATCTGAATTATAAGTATTTCAGAAGCTGACAATTCTGGCTGGTTTTACCACCCTCCCCTACAGCTGACCAGTGGCTTTCACTACAGAGATTGCTAGAATAGTTTAAAGCAGCGCAGAAGACTGATTTCACAGGATCAGGACCAGTCTTGCCATTAATTCTGCCAACTCTGCTCCAAGGATGGGAATATCTGGTGGAAACAGAGCAACAGGAAGGAAGGAAGAGATGGCAAGATCTGAAACACAGCACAACACACAGCTTGGTGCTTTGTGCTGCTTCCAGGGCTGCTGCAGCAAATAAATCCCAGTGGCTGCAATCCCCTTGGGTTCCTGTGAGTTTCTGAATCATCCTGAGATATTAAATTCAACAAAACAAAACAGGGGGACAGGGACTGAAGAGGAAACCAAAGTATTAGGGAAATGCTTTCAACCAAAGCTTAGTTTGTTGCTTGAACAGCAAAAATACAGCCAGACTGGATGCAATGGACAAGTCCCTCTGAGCACAGACTCCATGTGAAGGGAGAAGCTGCTGGTTTAGCGCAGCCTGGGAAACCTGTATTTAAAGGCTGGACCATCTAGAGGTCATTTTGACTTCAGTGGGTCCCAGGTGGGCTCCAAGTTTTTTTGAGGTGGAGGACAGAGGATGGTAACAAGGACCAGGGCGTAGGGATGGCCATGGCAAAGGATGGAAGCCACTGAGGATGTTTAGATGAAGAGAAGTGAGCAGCAAAGCAGGATATGCCTACAGCTTTCAAATAAGCCAATAGTGGCAAAGAAAGAGGTGTATCTCTTCTCCATGTCTGCTGAGAACAAGACATTTAGGTCTGAAATTACAGGAAGGGCTGTTTGCATTAGACATTTGGGCGTACTTTCTAATCCCTCTCTGAATCATTGCTTTTTAAGAAAGATATCACCGGTGGCTTCCTGGGTTGACCTTGTCTTTGGCTGCGTAGGGTGTCCCAAGAAGATCAGATTGGTTCAGTCTGGCTGATGGCTGTGGTTTGACTGATAGCTTTGACTGATGGTTTGAAATGATGTCTTGCTTCAGTTTTGTCCTGACTCTAACTGAGGTCTTCATATTGTACTACAATTGAAACAATACTAGGAACATAATAATAATAATTTAAAAAATTGTATTTTGGTGAGAATATTTACAGAGAAACATCTGTAGAGTTTGTGACTGAGGAATCAAATTGAACTTTTCATCTTGTATTATTAGTTTAGACATTGAAAAAGCCTTTTCACGCTAGAATTAGCGATGCATTGGAGTAGCTTTTATGGGGAAGGGATGGGAACTCCAATATTTATTTCTCTTTTCAAAATAGACAAACATTTACTGAGAAGGTCTTGAGTAGGGCTGATCTTGCCTTGTGATAGAGGGATGGAAAGGATAATCTATTAGGCTTCTGCAAACTCCGTCTCTTCTAAAGGCGCCTCCTCTTTCTAGCCTTTTGGATACCATACTTTTAATGAGAATCAGCAGCCTTTTGGGACTGCTAAAATGAAACTAAAGATCCGTATATATTTTGGTTTGTGTTCTTGGGTAGTGATTTCCTGTGTCTGCTGTGCAATGTATCTGAACTGAAATGAGGTAGAAGGGCTGCAGCTGGCCAGCCCCAGCTCTCTCAGCTCCCCCATCTCCTTGGCTCAGCTTGAACATTCATCTTGGGAGTGAGCTCCTGAGGAGCACCAGGCCTTGGCTTCACAATTGCCAGACATATGTGTCACAAAGATCTCAAAAGATTTTTTAATTTTGTCCAACAGTTAAGCCCAACTTGCAGTTCTGGATGTGTTCAGGCCTCATTCCAGTTTTCCACTTTCTTTTTGGAAGGTTTCCACTCTTCTTTTCTCATGTATGAACTGGTCCATATATGTCGAGATGATGATATTGATTTGGAACGTGGGAGGAATGTGATGGGTAATTGAGGATAGAGTGGAAGATGATAGAGCCATCATGACACCAATAAAACCAACACAATATGAGTGCTAAAACAGTCTTGACAGGTACACAGCAAAGGTTTGTGCAATACCTGTCCTCCCTGAGTTACCCTTACTTGGTGCTGTATATGGTCCACACAGTGGGCATATCTCAGTCACATAAGAAAAGACTTAAATGATGCAGGGATGAAACTGGAAGAAGGTGACAGTGGTCATATTGGGGATTGCTAATGTACAATGTAATAACACAGTGCTCAGAGTGAGCTGAGCCCTGGATATCTGTTGACAGCTTGGGATGCCATGGGCTGCATTGGATCCAACAGGCTGGATAAATCAGAGCTGAGCTTATGCAAAAGCCATGTAGATACGGCTCCCAGATCCTGAAGGATATGGGGCCAACGAGTCCATAAAAATTACTCTTGTGGGTGAATAGCCATGGATGCCTGCAGCAAATGCAAATCATTCACTTCAATTTATTTGTTTTTTCATGCTTCAGGTGATAAGGTTAGGTCAATGTTGTTTATATTCCCTGTCATACAAAATGCAATCGAGTTGAAATCCAACCTCAAATCACTCATTCTTGTAAGAAGTCTTTGAGGAACACATTTTCCGTGAGAGAGTCAAGGGTTACAGATGCTACAGAGGAAGAAGGCAGCCTGACTTTCAAAAGAATAGAGGAGTTTTTATAGCAGCTTCAAGTTACACCATATGAAGTTAAAAAAAAATAGTGTTCCCAGATGAAAAGCCTGGAAATAAATGAAACTAAAATAAACCTCTTCAGCTTCATACACAAAGGAATATTATTCTTCTTTCAGTTGCTCTACTTTCATGCTGGTGTAACTCCAAATAATTCATTTTACTTACTTCTGTTTGTGCCAGCTTTGTGGAGGACAGATTCAGGCCCAAGCACTGGGTTAGTGATTGACTCATCTTTTCCATTACAGAGAGAAAAACAGTGAATAGAGTTTTTATGGCTGAATCTGGCTTTCAAACTGCAAAAATTTTATATATATATACACACACACAAACACATATATATTTGTATGCCTATATATCTGTGCATATCTGTTCATCTGTCCAATGAACCCATTGGACCTTGTTATTTGACAGGGTCCTGAAATGCACCATTTAAAGAAAATTTATGTTTGAGGCAGATCTCAAATGTGAAATTTTTGAAGACTGTTTGACAGCACAACATGCCAAAACGAAACTGATGATGCAATCTCTAAAATTGCCCAGACAAAGACACGTTCTGGTATCCTATTACTTATGTAGGTTTTTGTGTTAGTATGAATATTCTTCTTATTTTTTTTATGCAATAATTCAAGGGAAGGCTGTTTTCCAGTTTATTTTTGCAGATATATGAGAATCGATTCAGAGTTCAGCTATTTGGGCTTATAAATCAGGCCTAGAGCCCATGAACAGCCCATAATCTTTAAAAAAGAAGAAAGATGTTACTGTGAATGAATGTTGCCAATATTTATGTGTCCATAAGCTTCCTGGAATAAAATTGTTCAGGTGTTTGCAGGATAGAGCTATTAATTCAATAAGAATTGATATGGGGCAGTGTATAGTACACTACCTTGCTGTCTTTCAGGGTTCTGGCATTCTTGGAGTATCACTTTCTCTCTCCTTCTTTTCCATTTTTGATAGTAAGCGCTTATGGAGAAAAACTGGTGCCTTATTGTATTTTCCTCCTTTGTATAAAAGGATCCGCACCAAACGCAATTATAACCCAAAAATACTGAAGGGTATTTGATGTGAAAGGTGTTCATTGGCTCCAATGAGAGGAACAGGACTGGCAATAAGGGGGAATTGGGGCAGACACTGGAGACTGTGCTTTACCAGCTGTGACTGAGAAGCTCTGAACACGTTGCTGCAGGCGCCTTGCAGACTGTCCTTCCTTTGAGATTTTAAGAACGAGTCAGGTGAACTTGCACATGTGGGAGATTTTAGTGAGGAGCTAAGCAAACTTATACAGAGACCTGAAAGAAATAGGGTTGCTCCCACCCTGGGACAGATGGTGGAGGAGGTGGTCTCTTGAGATCCTATTTTACTGTGATTCTGTGATTTCTCTGAACACACACACACTTACACCACCTATGAGTCCAGCTTTATATTTTTCTGTAAATATTTCTGTACTGCGCAAATAAGAGCAATTACCGTAGATGACAAACATGGTGCATTTACAGTGGGTTACGCAAGGTTTCAACCCACATTGCATTTAATGGAAATTATGCATCTGAGTCACAGACCAAACAACGGCATAGAAAACAGAAGGTGTTAGAAGACTGCCTGTACATTTGGACGTTTTAGAAAAAAAGGTTTAATTATGGCTAGCTTAGCAAAAGTTTGCTGTTAGCCTATGAGCGGTTAATCCTGAGCTCAAAATCCTAAAACTGGTTACAGTATGTATTTATGACAGTGCAATGGGAAAAAAAGGCAGTGCACAAAAAATCTCTTTCGGTGTGTGAACGACTCATTGCTTACTGAACTTTATGAAGTTTCTGTCCTCACAGTAACGAAGAGCTTCTGCATTTTGCTCTTAATATCATGGGTGATTTTCTGTTTCAGAAAGATGGGCACTAGAGAGGAAGCAGCAACGTTAAATAGACATGATCACCAGCACTGAGGTCATACTTAAATTGACATTGAAATAGATTGGCCATGAAATGTCAGAGAAATGTTCAGCTGAAGTCAGACTAATCCATGCTGAATATGTCTGGAGGATCAGAGTTCAAAAACCTGGAAATTCAAGACAAGAGGAAGAAAGCCCAAGTAGTGCTCTTAGGACAGGACTTCCAGAAATCCTTTGGAGCTGCTGATGGGTACCCACGTGGAAAGTGCATGGTAGGGGCAGACTTCATGAAAGGCTGAGTGTCATCCCCTGAAAGTGAGGCTTTAGTAAGATTCTTGTGCAAAAATAAAGCTTTCCAAAACACTGTCAGCTTATCTGATCTTGGGCAATGTGCTGGAGATGAATCCTTGTGAAGATTAACTCTGCAGGAATTGAGGAACTGGAGGATGACTGCAGGAATGAAACTCTCTCCTCAGCTTTGCAAACTTTCCAGAGCCTTTCAGGCCTTGATTTATTGGCTGACAGGGCTGGCAGGCAGCTCAAACGTTATTCCAGAGGCAATCTCATGTACCTGTGTATTATACATAGCAACAGGAGTCAGGCCATGAATCTCGTTTCAGAAAACAGTAACAAGCTAATCAATATGCCAAGTGATTTTTACATATTTTTTTTTTTCACCAGCAATAGGAACCATTAGACTGGAAGCAATATTCTTTGCATACTAGGATGAACACAGAGACGTAGACACATGACATTTACTGAAAAACAGCAGGTATGAGCAAGACAACTTGGGTAGCTCTGGCCAGCTTACCCCTAAGTAAAGGGAACAAAGAGCTTTGCATTTGGCAAGCTCTTGTATGGCAAGCTACCATGAACTGAGAAACACAGACAATTAATCAGGAGGAGCTAATGTACGATAACACGCTACTGCACAGTGATTCTCGTCTGTGAGGGTACCCGAGCTGCGCAAAGCGAAATAATTGAAACTCAAACCTTGAAGAAAGTGGGGCCCTGGCACACTCCTTGGGAGTGAATAATAAACATTTCATGCTATAAGGAGTAAAATAAACTAATGAAAAGTAGTAATGCACTGCTGGGAAGATGACCTGGTTATAAACCCTAAACAAACTGCACCTTAACGGGGAGAGGAGAGCCGCTGCTTCATATTGCATCGCCATGGTAAACGTGCCGCAGAAAGGAAAACAGTCAGAAGGTTTCTTTATTTCTGACAGCAGCTGGCTGTGAAACACTTTATGCTTTTAATGTTTTTCAGCTAACTCAGGCAGAGGAAGTTAACTATGAAAGTGTGCAGCAGGAATGGAAGGAGCGCTGCACTCCACATCAAGACAAGACATGTGAGAGTGGTGCTTTAAAACAGCTATTATCAAAAGAAGCTGAAAACATAGAAGGCTTTATGACCGATCTAAGTTTGAAGAGAAATTCTTGCTTTGTGGGAGGCTAGATCCCTCGATAGGAGATCAGAGTGTGATGGCAATCAGGAACTAAAAAGTCAGAAAGAGAAACTATCAGCAGATTAAGTATTAACCCTTGACGATGTGGTTAGGAATGCACTAAGGGAAAACTAGGACAATTCCCTCAAAGCACAGCCAGGATTGTGACATCATGAAGCCCCATGCACAGCTGAGGGTGTAGTAATGGGTTTCCAGTGCCATCAACACTAGTGGCAATTGGTGTTTCCATCCCTGCTTGCAGTTTTGAGTTGTCTACGGGGCCAAGTACTACCTAGAAGCATCCCACATGTGGATGGGTATTTAATTTCAAGAGTATAGCACATGCCTACATAAATCCTGTGGAACAGTAATATTAGATTAGGTGAACACCTGTGAAAAATAAGTGTGCTGGTAATCACCTCATTCTCAACGCCATATCCAAATGTCTCCACAAACATGATCTGGCAGCTGGAATAGCCAACTGGAGTGTTACCCTGTAACGGTATCTAATCAACATGGGCTGCAAGCCTCCGCAAAACTTTTCTGAAGCTGAAAAGTTTCATTGAAGTTCTTTTCCAACCTAAACAATTCTATGATTCTATGAGTCTATGATTATAGAGTCCCGGTATTACCTGTCCAGAAGTAACACAGGTAAGACGCCCATAAATTCTTCCAAGAAGGTGCATGAGACCAAGAGTTCAAGTCAAACTGGTAGTAGGTCAGAGCAAGATATACTGTTCATAGACTTCCTGTAGCTGTGGCTTTATATTCAACACGCCTTCATGGATTTTTCTTCCACGAGTTTTTCTGGTTGCTTTTTTCATGCCAGTAACCTTTCAGTATTCATGACATCCCACAAGGAGATCCACATGTATTAGCCTCCCGCAATGCAAGTATTTACCAATATCACCACCACCACCAGACAGTGTAGTTCTTGCATGGGAGATCTGAAAGGTCAGTGACTCCAGAATCTCACTGAGCTGTTGAACCAAACCTTAACAGTTAATGAATACTTCTCATATTTTAAAGTTCTGCTTTCTGTTAGTGTTGACTCTTGTTACTGCTATCACTTTACTATTGTTATTACAGACATATGGGTCTGGGAAAGGAATATGTGCAGAACTGTGTTTCTAAGAGGTTTTGTTATGAGCCTGGTGGATCCAGGAGTACAGCTGTAACCAGGACCTGAAGTGGGTAGACCTTTGCTGGATTACTTAGCTCCAAGTCACTACTGAACAAATGTCTTCCAAGGACCTCTCAGAGCTGTTTTGTCCCTGATTCCTTCTAATTGCGGCACAAAGTCATATCTCTTTGGCACAATAACCTGGTTTCCAGAGTAAGTCATGACTTTTGCCAAAGCATCCTGAACTTACTTGGTGACTCTCCAAAGCACCTCCTCATCGCACAGCTTGTGGTAACATGGTGCAGCAGTGAGGAGCAGGGCTCCATACCACACTGAACGAAACCACAACCAACCCCAGACCTCCTTCCACCCAAGCAAGTGGGACACCGTGGCAGTGGTGCTAGGGACTGCTCCCACATCCACACTCTCCAAGAACCAAGGCTTGGGTGCAGGAGAGCTTTCACCTCCCAGCTGCTCTCCTGCCTATCCATGAGCAAAGAAAAGGAGCTCGAGTTAAGATGCGGACAGAGCTGGGACAGTCACTAACTTCTGGCCTCAGTAGCTGAAATTAATAAAATAAAAATATGGGAGGGGAGTGAGAGAGGATTACAGAGGAAGGTGTTTGAGGGGCATTCTCTGGAAATCAACAAAGCAACTCACAGCAGGTTTCTTTAAGTCAGGCTGAAATGTTTTGTTCCTCCCCAGGTTCAGTGGTTTCTTTTATTTCCCCTGTATTTAACCCCCTGTCTGTTAGTGTTCACAGCAACTTTTCAGAGGAAGCAGGTTGCTTGAAGTCCCAGTGTTTCATTTTGGAAAAGCAGAAAAGCAACTTCTTAACATTTGTATTCCTCATTTAGGGGGAGAGGGGGAGTTTCTTTGTTGAATTCTGCCTAAGTTGCCAAATACTTCTGGCCATCCCAATTTTTCCTGTCATTCTCTTCCTTGCACACCCATCAGCCAGAGACCATCTCTGTTTTCTGCTAACTCACCCCACCAGCCTTGGTCACCACTTCTCATCCTAGTTGGCATTAGGCTGATCCAGCACCACCTAGCACAGTGGCTACAAAGGTCTGGAGGGATCTGGGGCTGGGATTGAGAGCCAGTGACCCTCCTGTGGTGGTGACCTCTCATTTCTACTCTGCAAGACTCCCTTGAGACCATAATTCCCAGAACCAAATGAAATATCTGATGTTTGTGTGAGGAGCATGCAAGAGCTGGTTCCGTGATATAGTCATAGCTGATTTGGACACGACAGTTTGAGTTCTTGCAAGCAGTAAAGGATCTGGGCTGCTTTGTCAGCTGCTTTGCTTCTCTCCATGGAAGAGTTTGAGATGGGATACCGCATTGTGGTCCAGAATCACCTGCAGGGGCAGGAAGGCATCCTCTCCCTCTTCCCGTATGTTGTTCACAGCTTAATAGGGCAGTGCCTCTCCGGGACATCTGGAGCAAAGGATTTGGATCTCCTCAGGTCTGAGGAAAGCTCTGAATCACAGACCTTTCCACAGGCTTGAAATCCTCTAACCAGGCCTCTATGAGGGCGGTTCTTCTTTAGCTTCCTCATAAACAAGTACCATAATCTGCTTTTCCTTCTAGGAAAAGCAAAAGATCATGAATCACAAGGTGCATTGGTTATGAGAGCTGCTCTGTTTCACCTTTCACTCTGGGTGCCTCAGAACAGCCCTTTGATACTTATTTCCTGTGGCAAGTAAAAAAAAAAAAAGAATAGATGTATGGGTACACATTTTTATTGCTTTTCTTTTACCCTGTTTTTGATGATTCAGTAGCACCTGTCAGACCCCAATATCCATCCCCACTCTGAGTTTACCTTTCGCTGGGGCAAAGGCATGGGAGGGAAGATGAGAACCAGCAGATGCAGCTCAGCTGTGCAGCCACTGGGACCATGGGCAGCACATCTAGGAAAACTGCACAGCCCCATGGACTAAGGCCCCAAGACGTAGCTGGGCCTGGTTGGGAGACCACAGAACAATTACCCAGGAGGTTTCTCCTCTGGTTTATTTTCCTGTTGCCTAGGCATCTCTGAGGGTGAATGAGTCAGGGGGGGTGAAGGAAGAGTGAGAAACCCTCCAGTCTCTGCCTCTCCATGGAGCCCAGAGGAAGAAGATATTGTCTCTGTGGTTAGAAAACCAGACGCATATCAAACGTTTGCATTTGAGTCCTCAGAAGTCAAAATTGTCACACAAGCTGTATCACAGCTTGTGGCAAAGCTTTATCTGTTGGGCCCACCGAGAGCGGGTTTGAGGTGGAAAAACGTGACACCCAAATGCAGCTATTTGCCTCCTGTAGAAGGACACTTGCAAGCTTTTCCATCTTGAGGGTTTCAAGTCTCCCCTTGATTGGGGCAGAGCAGGGTCTGGACATTAACCCTCCCTGATGTGTGACCTGCAGCTCTGGAGGGGAAACAGATGACAGGAGCAAAGCAACCCCCTGAAAATCAGCGCTTCTGTTTGTGCCTTTAAGAAAAAGGAGTGGTGTTCAGTCTTTTTTAATTATTTTTTTGTTTGTGTGTTTGTTTGCATGGATGAAATTCGGTTCCTTGATGAACTGCTCTATGCTGGCTCTGTCTTCATAAATAAGTGTGGTCAGGTGTACAATCACTTTTCATCATGGGAGAGAGGCACACAGGCATGCTCTCTCTGAAATTATTTCAGCACATAGACTAGAAAAGCATCCTTCCACCCTAACCTCCAGCTCTGTGTAGACCTGTTCAGGATCCCAAATGCACCTTCTCCATGCTGGCTTAGCACATGAGAGGTTGGTCTGTCTTTGTGTGTCTTTCTTGGCTTAGACACCAGACAGGCCATGCCAATGGGTCTGGGGGCAGAGAAGGTGTCCTGACCCATTTAATTCAATCCTACAGGTATAGCTGTATGCATGTCTTCTTGGCTTTCTAGGGCCTCGTTTAGGTCATTCCCTGTACTTGGTTCCCTTATTGGGACTCTCCATGATCCAGGACACAGAGGGAAGGACAGCTCCTATCCTCAAAGTTTTCTTTAGACAGCAAATGGCGGTAACTGGTTGAGATGCCTGATATGTAGACAAGGTTTGCTCCTAAATATGTCAATAAAAACAAAATTAGCACTTTTAAAAAAATTATTTCCACCCAGACTTACTGTTGGCTCTCTGAAACAAAAACTGCAGGACGGAGCGCGCAGTGTTTGAAGTGGGCACGAATTGTCATGTTTTGTCTCAGCAGACGGTTTCTTTACAGGAAGCAGCCACAATTTTTGTTCTGTAGCCGAACAGATCACGAAAACCCTCCCCTCTGCCACCTCACTTACCCACATCAGTGAGCAAAGCTAGAGGAACCATTTTCTTCAGCCCCTTGGGGGCTTGAAAATTCAGCAGGGACCATTTTGTAAGTCCCTGTTGCATTTCCCCCTTTCTTGCTTGTACATTGTGGAGCCAACGGCAAATGCACCTGAGAGATGAGTATTTATGATGTTGGGGGTTGGCACCGGCAGTGCAGAACACAGCAAAGCAGCAAATCCATTCCGGCCATTTCTGTGGGAAACATCAACTTTTTAGTGGCTGGACAGTTACTGACTCTGTAAGTCACTGAGTCACTTTGCAAGTTCTTTTATTTTCCTTTGGTGGGAGTGACACCAGATATCTAAACTACCTTGTTGGGCTTGTATCATCTTTCTACCAAACTGTGGTTGTCACATCATGGTGTGAGACTTTGGCTGCAAGGCTGAGCAGTGGCAGTTGGAGGATATTAGTACTGTTTCTTTTATTTTTCTTCTATCAGGGAAATAATCCGAATGGTTCTTTGGTAACAGCTGCTCGAATAGAAAATGTTCTATAAAATCAAATGACCCCAACAGCTCAGACAATAGGAGCAGAGCTTGCAGTTGCTTCCCACAGGTCAATAACTTGTGTTTATAAGGAAGGAAGCAGGTCACCATGTAGCGATTTCCATGCTCAGGCCAGCCTGGGTGGGTGCAGCACACACCATGGCTCAGCATGGCACTGCTGATCTGGGGTGTAATGAGGACTTCTCCAATCCAGCATCCCACATCCAACTCAGACAGACCCTTTCTGTGGCTTCTTGGGAAGTCTAGGATGCTAATTCTGGTTCAGTTTGAGATTTTCTTCTGGGCTTTATCAGACAGGAACAACTGAAGTGCAAAAATGAATATGAACCACCTTGAACTTCTGGTAACAGCGCAGAGCAACGTAAAACCTGTGATAGGCTTGTCATCTTGATTTAACAAATAGGATCAAATATAAATAAAGGAATATTATACATTTAAATGACTGGTATTGTGGTCAGAGTGTAGTAGGTTAACCATTATCAAGATACTATGAGCCAAATCAACATTTCTTAAACACATGAACCTCTTCAACACCATCCATAACAGAAGATAATCTAGGAATGGAGTGTGCTTTGTTTACAGATGTTCCAGATGTGGCTCTATCAGATCTGATAAAAGAGTTAGACACTTACTGAACTTTTGGACACTTTTAAGACCCAGCTGGACAGGGTGCTGGGCCATCTTGTCTAGACTGTGCTCTTGCCTTGGACCAGATGATCCTTGAGGTCCCTTCCAACCTAAGATTCTATGATTCTATGAAGCTAATGGCAAAATTAAGCATCCTGTAAATGGACACCAAGATATCTTAGAGATGAGCAAAAGGATTCTTTTTTCCTCCAAATAAAAATTTTCTAGGAAAACTGTTAATGGTTAAATGTCAGTCTTATGATTATACAGATGTCTGAAGAACCCATGCTGATTCACGTGTGTAGGTTAAATGAAAGTTTTGGATCTGTTCATAAGCCTAAATTATTAAAAAAAAATGTGATCGGGCATGGGAACATCATTTCCAGCTGGTCATCAGTTAAAAGAAGGGAGTGTGTGCAAAAGAAACACAAAATCTGATCAAGTCACTGTCAAGCTGAGGAGAGACACTGGGATGTTTGTGGAAATAAATTAACATATGTTATGTGTGAAGGGTGCAGTCATTCTTTAAAAGACCTAGTGACAAAAAGCTAATCAAATGACAGTTATAATGACTTGAGCCCGAAGGGAGCTGTTATAATAATTATACAACATGCAGAGGATTGTAATAGCGGGCCCTCACCCACCAGAAGATGAAAGGATCGTGTCAAATGGAAGCATTTGAATTCTAAAAGATGCTATGAAGGCACAAAGAGAAGAGCAGAGGAAAGCTGCATCAGAAATCAATTCACCTTAAGTAGTTTTGGACCTGGGCCTGCATAGCTTCAGCTGTTATTTGAGTTGAACATGGATTGTTTGGTGGAGCGTGTGAACAGGAAAAGCAGCTCCAGCCTCAGACCAAAAGTACTTGTGGAGGGTGATCCAGGTCTGCAGCTGGGGTGGCTTGTGGTCTGACTCACCATGCCTGATCCTCAAGGTAGAAGATTTCAGTTTCGCAGAACATTATTGAGTGAATGACATCTCCTTTTATCCTCACATAGATCAACTTTGTCTTGCCTAAGGCAGTACTTGCAACATCCCCAAGTGGTGTTCCCAAAAAAAAAAGATGCTCAAAGTGTACAGCGGTGTGTGGAACTACTCTGAGCATTAGCATAAAGAGTTTTTTTCCTAACATAATGCTTGCATCTTAACTTAAGACAACCTTCCCAATTTTTCTCCATCTGTTCAACTCCATTGCATGTTGCAAAAAAAGTAAGTGTCATGGCAAGACAGCGTATTCCTTGATGCACAGTCACGTTCTCATACATAAATGAAGCAAAAGGAGATAGCATGAGCTAGGGATCCATGTGCTTCAGGCAAGGCCAGTGCTAAGTTTAAAGGTGTCGTGCCCCTTGTATTGCCATATATTTAATTACAATACAAACAAGCCTGTGGAGTATTAGCGATCATCCTATAAAACAAGAACTTTGTAGGGAAAGCTGTACCACAAACCTGATGTGCTGCATTTCATAGGTCAACAAATTCTACTGTCAAAATCTGAAGTCACCTACTCTTCAGGTTGGGAAAAAGAGACCACGTTCTTCCTAGGTGATGTCTAATTTTCTTTAAAAAAATGTTAGCTTTATTTTTCTTTACTTGAATACTAATAATATGTGTGGTTTACTTACCCTTAAAGACTATTTTCCTGGTAGCTGATACGAATACTTTATTCCAAAGCTTTTCATCCTTTAGGCTATCATCTTCATCTTAATCTGGAGATGGATGATCCTTCCTAACAGCGGGGGGTCCCATCTTTAGTCCTAGACTTCCAAGAAGAAATGAAATAGCTGTTGGGGAGCCAACAGATAATGGAAGTAAGTCTCACATGTGGACTTGAAGCCTCAGCAAGACGGAAAAGGGCAATTTCATACCTGAACATCAGTGATGTTGGAGCCAGAACCACATGTACACTCTATGTATTAAGATCTAGCCAAGTCGGTTTTACTGAACTTTCAACTGAGGCGGTATTGTACATTCACAATTATGCACAATGAAGGCAGAATTTGGCCTAGTGGTTCTGACCATTTGGGGCTGGTGGCCATGCACAATAAATTAGTACTTGTCACCTGACCCACTGTAATCCTGAGTGTACATACTCTTATTCCATTGTCCTCCATAGTAAATCTGTGGTAGTTTAGCCCAGTTCTCTGAATAATGCGGTTGTTGAGAAAACCTTCCACTGAAAGGGTCTGATTCCTAGCTAGTACTGTGTTGGAACTAGCCTGGAGTATGTATATAACAGTGGATAAGAGCCAGTGGCTCAAGGCTGGCTCAGGGAGGGATTGATGTCAAGTCCTGCTTGGATTGCTTCTGGATTGCGTATCCTACAGTAAAAAAATTAGCTGAAAATACCATTAAAATCTCAGTCTCCATTTCGTCCCTGTGGTTTCCTTTAACTTTTCTTACTCTGAGCACTATTAATTCTGCTAATTTCCAGCTGTTGCTTTTGGAGAAGCATGCACTATGAGCAAGAAAAAAATGTTTAGACTCACTTGGCCATGGTAGATAGCTATTAATAGATAGTTCCATTAATGCTCTATACCAAGGTTTTACCACTACTTGACATATGGTGTAATTTATCCCTGTTGACAAAAGGAACTGAAATCAGCACGTTCATTTTATAGCCTCATCCTGTACTTCGTATTAATGTGTAAACAGTGACACATGAGAATTTTACTGCGTGACATAAAACATACATCAGCATGGAGGGGATGCATCTGTGTGTTGGAAGGAAGCTCTTTTTTTTTGCTTCAGGGAAGACTGTTTTCTTCACATAGAAATCTTGATGAAACAAGATCAACCACCTGCACTGGAAAAGAAAACAAATGCAATATGGAGAGGAAAAGGAGATAATGCATGACAGGACAAGGGGTGATGGTTTTAAGTAGGGTAGGTTTAGACTGGATAAAAGGAAGAAATTCTTTACAATGAGGGTAGTGAAACACTGGAACAGGTTGCCCAGAGAGATGGTGGAGGCCTCATCCCTGGAAACATTCAAGGCCAGGTTGGACGGGGCTGTGAGCAACCTGATCTGGTTAGTGCTGTCCCTGCTCCCTGCAGGGGGGGTGGACTAGATGACCTCTAGGGATCCCTTCCAACCCAAAACATTCTATGATTCTTATCTTTTTGGTGCCCTGAGAGCTGCAGATGTTCAACTTTAGGGATCTAGAGTGCAAGTGCCAACCTATGAGTTTGATGGATGCTCAGCATCCACTATAGTCCATGGAGATTTAGCACAGGCAGTCAGCAGAGCCTAAAGAGTGACTCAAGAGTGACATAGGGAATAAGATAACCTAGAGTATTTGTGGCCCCTGCATTAGGATTCCTTTACACTTCTGGAGTCCAGGTGAGTCCCACAACTGAGCTGTGCCCCATATCCCTTTTATCTACAAAAGAAAGCTCAGCAAGATAATGCATGCATAGACCTTTCACATCTCTGCAGTCTGGGAGGAATTCAGCTCCAGACTCAAGCACTTAGATCTGAGTGTCTGGAGTTAAATCTTCCCTGAATTTTTATAACTGTATGGTTATATAAGGCCTACAGCAAGGAACCTGCTCATGAATCACCTTGATTCTGGAGTAAAGACTTGGAAGACTCTTATTATGATAATTTCTGGTGTAAATCCTCTTAGTTCATATGCTGCAAAACTAACTGAAATAAATCAAGCATCTGAGATTTTTAGCCTTAAGCCTAACTTAGAGCTACTTATAACTTGTATGGAAAAATCTGGACCAAACCTAGAATTTCTAGGGTCCCTTTGGCCCATTAACAACTGAATGTAGGCTCTGAACGGTACATAGGTGCCTGAAACTTTTTGTAGATTTTAGCTTGGAGGGGAGGAGAGCTCTGCAGAGAGACCTGGACAGGCTTGATCGATGGGCCGAGGCCAATTGTATGAGGTTCAACAAGGCCAAGTGCCGGGTCCTGCACTTTGGTCACAACAAAGGGGCTTGGAGGAATGGGAATGGGAAAGATCTTTCTGCTGCTGCTTTGGTTCACATATGCTCTAAATTTTTGGGCCTGATTTAGTACAGATCGCCACCTTTCACTCCTCTTTGCTCTTCTGCATGCTGTCTTGATTTTTTTTCTAATGAAAAATGTGCTTTTTTTTAGTTAAAAAGAGATTTCTTACTAGCTTTGGAAGGGAGGGAAGGCAGGCTCCAGAGCTGGACTGGCCTGAGGACTGCTCTGCAACCTGAATTGCAGGAGGGAATGAGATACCTGGCTCCCTGACTAGTGAGATCCATGGACAACTGTAGACATCTGCCTACAAACTATGGTTCTCCTGCAAGGTCCTTGATTGATGTGATAAGCATCTTTTTGGCTCTCACCCATTTTGATACAAAGCTTCATGGTGAAGAAAAGTGCCATGTGTGTTCTTCCATATAGCCTTTGCTAATATAACAAAACCAAAAAGCATCATTACACTACTCTATAAATCTTTTCAGGGCCTTCATCTGATGTAATTTATGTTGCTATCCTGTCTCCCCACCTGAGGGTGCAATATCCTGGGACTGGAAACTGTGGGAGAGTGACAAAATGCTGAAATGTGGAATTGTTTGTCTATGATGAACAATCACATACAGTAGGACTTTTTGGTCTAGAAAATAGGTACCAGAGAGGGTATCTGATATAAATGAATGAGTAGTTTAGAGAGTGGGAGCAGGGAACAACTCGTATGTAATTTTCCTAATACTGAAACCCAGGGGAGCATCAAATAGCATTACTGTCTGGTTAGTTCAGAAAAAAAAAAAAAAAACCCAAACCAAGGAGACAGTGTGAAGTGCAGCTGTGAAAG
The DNA here is from genome assembly GCA_018403395.1 of Gorsachius goisagi. NCBI lineage: Eukaryota > Metazoa > Chordata > Aves > Pelecaniformes > Ardeidae > Gorsachius > Gorsachius goisagi. The sequence goes on along the minus strand of BOSO01006925.1, from coordinate 3,133 downwards.
ACTTTGCCAAAAGACAACGGGATGCTAACACTTACATGCTTTCAAAAAGTGATAGAACATATTCAGGGGAGAAAACTCCATTAAGGGCTTTACTGACAAAATCATCCTGGTAGCTGCTGAAGGCCCAGAGCCACAAGTTGTCAGGATGTGCTTGGCTTTCCTCTTCTCTATACATTTTCTATTGACCATTGCTGGAGACAGAACTTGACTAAGCAGACCTTTACTCTGATCTCATACAGCTTCATGCTACTTCATCACGTATAGACTGTACCCACAACAGCCATGTGCAGATGAGGTTTACACACTCTGAAGGAGCCCTCTTGAAGCAACAGTGCCCTCCAAGTGCTTCACCCTGACCTGCAGCAGTAGCTGGGTAAGCTCTTTCACAACCACTGCATCTTATCCCACAGAAGACTACATCAAGGAGACCATATCGAAGTCCTCAATGATGCAAAACCCCAAAGGACTTCAGGAAATGTGGTACTTTGCATAGTCTGAGTGAGGCATTGATGAACAAAGTGCTCATACATGCTATTAGCTTTAAGTACACAGGGCATGTAGGAGGACCATTTGTGAGAATTCACCAAGCATGTAAGGATGAGCACATTTGAAGAACAAAGCCCTGATTTTCCTGCATCTTTTATATCCTCTTTGGGAAGAGGAGGAAACACTTCTGCTCTCCTGGCACTGCTAGCTACAAGGCACTACTGTGAGGTTAGGAGTCCAAATGTCCATAAGGTGCACAAGATACTCCCTGGCTGAAGGCTCCTCGAAGTGGTTTTTTTCAGGATGCCCATTCAGCAGCTTTGTCTGTCTGTGGCTTTGGACTCTTCCCCATAATGAAGTTAGTGCCACCTAGTGTTGCTCTCCTTCAGTGCAAAGGAGCTATACCTTCACGGACACTGAAGGGGACAGGAATAATTTTGTTTCTGCTTAAAAGTAGCTGTGTTGGGGTTGCCCACTTGGCTGTGACTGAGCTCAGGCGAGCCCCATTTTTTTTTGCTGAGGGAGATTCTAAGTAATTGCAGACCTGTGAAACGTATCATGGGCATGGGACATGACTCATGTACAGCTTTACATCTCTTGTGGCAACCTCACTGCTTTCCTCCTTCATGACCTCCTGTGCCTGGCACCAAGGCTCATCCTGACCCATGTGTCTCCAACCAGATGCACTGGATCCTTATGGTCAGGGCACTGTGCTGCAGACAGGACCTTGGTGCATGGCACCATGGGCATAAAAATCCTTCTAGACATCCCCTGTTCAGCTGCTGTCTGGCACCCATGCTCTGTCCACTACCAGAAGAGCTTTAAACCTGATGCAGTGCCTTCCTAGGGCCTTGACAAATTTAGCACTTGAGGTGAAATCACAGGCAAAGTTGACACTTGGCTGCTTTATCAGGGGGTTGTCCAGCCTGTGCTGTGGGAGCTGCCTGCTTTTGGAAGCACAGAAACAAGAGCAGGAGCCTCAGTTGCGCTGACTTCATTTGGTTTTCGGCTTGAAAAATGGCCTGGAAAAAAATGTAGATGTTTCTGGCTTGTGATTCCTTCCTTTCCTCCTCCCAGCCTCTTCTTTTGACAAACTGTTTAAATGTTTCCCACATACATGGAAAGCCTGGGGAGCAGAAATGTTTCTGATCAGGCAGCTAGCTGGAGGAATGGAAGTTTATGGTCCAGCAGGTCAGCTAACAGCGTCTCTCACAGAGAAACAAACCAGAGGAACTCAACTCCTTTAGGCTGTTTATTTCTGACAGGAACGTGGTTGAGAGCACATTCTGACTGTCAGAGTACGGATCTGCTGTTAGCCCATCCCTGCTAACATCTGAGCCCATCGGCAAGGTGGACTGAAGCTTAACACCAGGATAGAAACCTCAGAGCTAATACCCCCGAGCCCTGCTGGTATTCATCGTTGGGTACAGAGAAGGTACCCGAAAGCCAGCAAGAAGAGCCCAAGCCCTTTGCGTTATCTGTTGGGATTACATCCCCAGACCAACACATTCACTCTCCACAGCCCAAAGCTAAATAGATGGTGGATATGAGGATAGCTGAGATATTTTGGAGCAGGGCAGTTGTGATGCAGGAAGAAAATGAAGGTACCATAGGCTGGGCAAGAGACTTTTCCCAACTGAGGCTTATAGAGGCTTGGACAGAAAGCTGGAGTGACTGGAGGAGGAGTGTGTAGGACAATGACATAAAACTGTAAGAAATCAGATTTCATTAACCAGAATAATGATCCTGAACGGCTCCTGTTCGCTACTCGGTTACATGTCACATTTGCCTAGTAATTCAGGAACAAATAAGAAGGCATGGGATACTTTTTCTTAGATTTTCTTTAGCTAGGGACAGTTTAGCACTGGTGTCCCAAACCAGCCTTCTTAAGTTCCTCCTTTCTTGATATATGAGGCAATTGTCAGGCAGTAGGCTCAATATACATGCTAGAAGATGCTCTTGGTGTGTTTGGAGTAGCTCACCCATAGTGTTGGGTGGTCTCACTGGCTCTGGCAGACAAACTCTGAGAACTTGGACTGGAGGTTTATGAATTGGGATCCCAATGTGTGACAAATCCTTCTGTTACAGCACTGACCAAGCCAACTGTGCCTGTCCACATAAGAACAGAGATAAGGCCAGAAAGGAGCAGAGAGAAGCTCCATCACATTAGCTCTGTCCTCAGCAAATGAGACATGGGGGCCTTGCAAATGTGTGTGGCAGCTGTGGCGGTGTGTTCCCCAGATAACGATACAATAGCCAAGGGCTATTGTGCAATGTTCCCACCTCAGCACAATGAAGAAACTAAAATCTGTGGTCGGTAGGAAAACATAACTATGAGCCAATATCTTACCCCCATTAATAGTGAGCAGCCCAAGAGCTCTTGGAGCTCTCCTGCACAGCAGCAGGCTGCACGCCAGGATCTCCCCTTGAGCAGGGCCACCTTTCAAAGTTAGTCCTCGAGGTTGAGAGATCCCTTACTCCAACAGATTCTTGGTAAGTGGCTAACAACAAGCTAACTCTGAAACCTTAGCTAAGTGATATAAAGGGCTGAATGCGCATATATAATCCTTTAGACATAAACTGTTGTCCAAGTCTGGGACTAGAATTGGATCCAGCTGCACCTAGACTCCTCTCTGAGGAAGGAGTT
>BOSO01006924.1:98484-127046 GCA_018403395.1 Gorsachius goisagi | reverse complement strand
GTCCAGCCAGGCCGGTCGTCTTCCCTGCCGATTTGTCTTACGGCACATGGGGACAGCCTGCTCCTGTGCCTTTAAGACTTCTTCCTTGAAAATTACCCAACCTTCCTGGACCCCTTTGCCCTTCAGGACTATCTCCCAAGGGACTCTCCCAACAAGCATTCTGAGCAGGTCAAAGTCTGCCCTCCGGAAGTCCGTGGTGGCAGTGTTGCTGACCCCCTTCCTTAGCTCGCCAAAAATCGAAAACTCTACATGATCGCTAAGGCCAAGATGACTTCCGACCACCACCTCTCCTACCAGTCCTTCTTTGTTAGTGAACAGGAGGTCAAGCAGGGCACCTCCCCTGGTAGACTCACTTCCAGCTGTGTCAGGAAGCTAACTTCCACACACTGCAGGAACCTTCTGGACTGTTTCTTTTCTGCTGTGTTGTATCTCCAGCAGATGTCTGGGAAGTTGAAGTCTCCCATGAGAACAAGAGCTCGAAAGCTTAAAGTATGCTGGTTATGTTAGATCAGTCAAACTTAGTTTTGCCTTGCTTTGGACTTTTGATTAGGCTTTGGTCTGAGATGGCTTTAACTTCCAGTATGTGACAGGAGGAGGGGAAAGTGGGTTGGTAGGAACAGAACCGTAAATAGAGGAATTTGCAGTATGGGTAGTTGCTTTAATATGTATTTCTCTATATTGGAGGAGGAATTTATATTTAAAAAGGCATGTTGACCTTCAATCTCTACCCCTTTATCAACAGGAGAGTCTCTAGTTGTGTTCAGGCAGCTGTTTTTCTTGGATCTTGGGACGTCTTTAAAAAGGTATTTTGTTCAGTATGTGCTTGTAAGCTAGTGCATTTCCTCAAATTTCTCAGGAGGAAAAAAGGTAAGAATGTGCTACTGAAATAAAACTTCTTGTGTGCATCTAGGCAGTGGAGTACCAGGGAGGACAAGTGGAATCAGGGGTTGAAGAATGAGGAAGGCAACTTCTGTATTTCTGATCTTAAATAGTTGAGTTTAGATATTGGTTAGTGTTAACCTGGTTTTATTATTTTTGTTGTACAGAAGTGCTGTAAGAGTGAACCTATGTTTAATGATCTTATTTTCTTGTATTGTAGGCATCCTTAAATGTTAATGATGTACCTCCATCCATTGTAAACGAAGAATTTCTTCAGGATCTTAGAGCCACTAAAATCTCATATTCACAGGATGCGGAAGATAGGGTATTCAGAGCTCATGGTAAGAGAACTTCATTTATGTAACTGTACTGCTTTTGATGCTTCCTTGTTTGAACTTGTTAACTCATGTTTTGTGTTTCAGGTCACTGCCTACATGAGATATTTGTGCTCAGGGAAGGAATGTTTAAGCGAATTCCTGATATAGTTGTATGGCCTGGTAAGCTTTAATTGTCTTATTCTCCCTTCTGATTTAGGAGGCCATTGTTTTAGTAAACTCCTGTGCTTTCTTGTCATGGGGACGCTGTATCTTGGTTCACTGACTTCACTCACCTTGACAGAAACTGAAGGAATTTTCTCATGAATGGTAATCATGATTGCTTAACGTCTGGATTGCAGGTTGTGCCTGTGAAATCCCATCACTTTGTAGGGAAGTGAAATTTATTAAATATAGCTGAAGTTTCTGTTGACAGATGAACTCATGACTTAAGTAGCCACAGTGTACTCCTATCAGAACACCTTATAAAGGATCACTGACTTGAAGAAAGAGCAGTGCAATCTAAGTACAGGCTAGGTCCACTTAAATAGAGTAATAACTAATGCTATTGTAGATAATGTGTAGCAGAAAATATGCTTGCTTCTATTTAGTAGAAGGACACAAATACGCAAACAGATTTGACTTTATTTCCAGACTTGTGTGAATTTTCTACCTGAGTCATGTTTCTCTGGTCACTAGGAACTACTTTCCATGTGCCATTCTTCAATAGCTAACAAAAAAGACATTTGATCTAAGTACCTGTCAATTTCTGTTTAGCTATATGAATCCAACTCTTTCCTTACCTTTTATAACTCTTTCTGATACTTTGATATCCGCACTGCATTAGAAACCCCAAAATTTCTGATAAGAACTTAGTCTTAGCTCGCTTCCTTTATTTGGGGGGGGGGGGAAATCATATATGGGAAGCATAAAAAGAGGCACTATAAGATGCATCTCATTACTTGAGGACAGGTACTGACATGACAGCGGTTGCCACAGCTTTATTTGTGCAGCTCCAAAAGGAACTGAAATAAAATGATTGACTACCTTTGTTTAAAGCTGGTCTGTATGGTAGGGGCACAGTAGCTAGAGTTTGTAAGCCTATTTATTTAGTCCTGCTCGTTCTCTGCTGTTTGCATGAACTCATGTATGCCCTATATTTGATCTCTTTTTGATCCTTGTCCTTGCCTGTGCACAAGCATTCTGCTTCCCTCTTTGACCAGATACAGAATGCATTCTGAAAAAGTAAATTTCACCAGCAACTCTACTTTTGAAACTGAATGTCAGCCAGGAAGAAAAAGATGTGTTGTTCAGCTCTCAAAGATACTTATTTCTCACTTAAAATAAATTGGACAGCCTATTCTCAATAAAGGCTTTAAACTTGATTTCTTCTCCAAGATACCTGGATTGATTGTTAACTGTTTGGTAGCCCATCTTACCCTGAGAATTTGCAGGTGGTCTCAGTCCATGACTAGAGCAGGAGACTAAGGCTGTAGTTTGTTCTTCAAACATAGAATTGTTTCAGGACTAAGCTTTGCTCTAGAACTCTGATGCTTCTGACCCCAGCTCTTATTTAGCACCTAGCTCTTTGAAATGTCTTCCTTGCTGGTGTCAGAAAACAAGCTGTTGCTTATTCTGACTGCAGTATTTAGTACTAAGAACAAATCATGTTTTTTAACTGTTTGGACTTTTTTAGTTTGCCATGAAGATGTAGTTAAAATTGTGGAATTAGCCTGCAAACACAATCTCTGCATAATACCATTTGGTGGTAAGTGTTATGAAATCTTAAATCTGTTTAACATTACCAGTGAAAATGTATTCTACTGGAATTCGGTTTAAGTGTATCATCTTAGTAATATATTGTACCATTAATTCAATAGTTAGACTTTTTAATAGTATTTTAAGTGTCGTCTTAATGTTTTTATGATCTTGAAGTATTAAAAGCTGCTATATTCAATTTAGTGGAAGTCATTAAAAGTATGTCAACATGTTGAATATTAAATGTGCGAGAGGAGTGATTATATGAAGCTGAAATCTACCTCTGTGTCTTAGAAGTCTTCTAGGAAAGAAGAGATTCAAATATGTTGGATGTAGCATGGTTTTGGATGTGTTACTTGTGTTCTGTTCCCGCAAACATGTATAAATTAGGCTTTTTGTTGTACTGCTGAAACTCAAAGGTCCAGGGAGGATTGTGGTCAGATACCGTACTGCAAAATCATTAACCATGATTCTAATTTCCTTTTAGACATTGTTCAGTTTGAAAGTTATAGTAGAGATTCTTGTCACAAGGGTTTTACAGAAAATGTTCCAGGTACAGAGTACAGGTAAAGGCCTGCATTCTTCTCAGCCTAAACAATTTCTAAAGGACTTCAGGTTTTTAATCATGGATGCTTTTTCCTCTAAGTCTGCTGAAGTGGAGTGGTGAGCTACTTTGTTTTAACTTAGAGCTCAGGGAAAACAAGATGTTGGCTTTAGTGACTTTGTTCTGTGAAAAGTTGTTTTTGTCAAGAACTCTTAATTCTATGGGATAAATGTGTGTTTTACTTGGTACTTGCTTATGCTGTAGGAGTATAGCCCCTGCAGGAAGGACATTTACTGTTCGAGAAGGTGAGCGTGTCACTTGAAGACAATACCAAACTAATAGAGCTGGTTTGTCCCTAAAATGCTCTCACCCTTGCCAGATCCATCTGGAGAGCTGCAAAACTGCTACAGGTCACTTTGGTACTGGTAAATTGGTACAGCTGAAAGCAGCAATATCGACTATCTCTTGTTCACTGACCAGGATACAGAAAGATCTTCAGAGTGTTTTCCAAGTCTGTTTATACTGAACTACAGTAAACTTCTGGATTTATTACTATAGGGGTTGGTATTTAAGGAAAATGCCACCTTTTGTATCACTGGCTTTACTGCACCTAGGAAGTGTTTTATTAGTTGGCACTGTCTCTGTACTTGCCACTGGTTGTTCCTCTTGTGGCTTGCTGTGGATCTTTAACATCCCAGTAGCTCTTTTCTTATGGCTTTTGTAGTCTTTAAGAAGCCAAAGACTTCTTGGAGGCTGTCCTGTGACATCCTATAAAGATACACTAGAAACCTCCACAGAAGTTTGACTTTTTGTTTTATCCACTTTTTTGTATAGTTACATCCTTTCAGTTTCTTTCTTGCTTTCAGGTAAGTATTGTATTCCTGTATTAGGTAAACTTAAGCCAGCTTTCTAGGTAGAAGTGTAATGGCTTCCATAGTGTTTGATCTCAAAAGAGTATTTAGAAACCGTAGCTATCTCTGTTTCTTGGATGACTTTGTTGTTTCTTATCCTTCTTTGTTTTAAAACTATTCTGGACTTAACAGAAGCAGCTGAGATGACCATAGAATTTCATGGTGTTAAAACATAGTCAGCTCCAGTGCTGCCTTGATTTTGTAAAACCCAGGTTTTGTGAGAAGACACAGCCTTAAAAGGCTAATCATTAGCCTCAAACAGTTAGCTTCAGTGATCTTACTTCAGTATGTTCAGTATCAGAAAGGAGGGAGAGAGGGTTGGTATGTGAAGAAAAAACACCTGAGAATTTTATGACAATGTTGCCCCCATATTTGCAGGAGGGACAAGTGTCTCTAGTGCTCTTGAATGTCCTGAAGAAGAAAAAAGAACAATTATCTCACTGGATACATCACAAATGGTATGCCTCTCTTAATTTTTCATCTTTATTTTTTTTTAAGTTATCCTACAGTTAACTTTGATCACTAGAGAATGATATTTCTTTATTTGCAAGAATAAAGTAGGGATGGAAGTATTAATCTGTACCATGCATGATTTGATTAATACTCCTTCAGTTTAAGTTATATTTTGCTGATGTTAGCCCTGTATTACTTCAATATGACCGTATGTATTTAATAGGGGGAAAAAAAAATATCACTGCTAAGCCTTCTTGTAGCATCTTTAAGTGAAAATCAGAGGAAGCTACTATTCTGTATTGGAACTTGTACCCGAGGTTAAATGAAAGGCTATGAGGAAGTAATTTGTTACTGCAAATTTCACTAGTTTTTGCAGACTTAAAAATACTTAAAGCAAAGGTTGGTAAGGTGACCCAATATCTATAAATCCGCTTGAAGGATCAACTTTAAAGGAAAACAAAAAAAAACCACCCTAGATTTTTGTGTAGATAGGATCTTGAGAATGTGAAGTCCATAGGTTTATTGCAGTCTATAAACGAAGTTCTGTAAAATTTAGTGCTAGCCTTCATCTTTCCTTTATGAAGGAGCTTTAGACTTTTTACAATATAGTCATAAAACTATCATTTTATGAGATGCTTCAGAAGCAGCTCTGTATCTTTGATGTAAGGCCTCTGAGTACCTGCTGAGCTTATTAACTCCTTTAGCCTTGAAGATAAGACCTGGATTTTGGCTCCATTATCTCCACTCGGTCAGTGGTGCTTCAGTTAAACTTGTTTCTCAGTATGTCTGGCTACAAAGTGATCTTTTCAGCAAAGGTGGTAGTTGCATATTGAAGGAAGCTCTTTGGGTATCTATATGGAGTGAAATCCAAAGAGTACAATACTGACTCAGGCCTTCGTTTGAACTCATTGATTCATAGCCCATAGCTTTGACTTCCTTCTGGTTTGGTGGTGGGAAAGGAACGTGATTATATCTTCTTAACGTGCTTTTGTGTCAGCTACATATGTAAGTATACACCAAGTCAGAAAATAGACCACTTTCATGTGTCTTGAATGACTCTGCTAGCCAATTATTGTAATTATTAATGAGGAAGGAAAAGAAATAAATTAAGGTGAAAAAAAGCATTGTCAGAGTTAAAACCTGGGTGTTTCAGAGCAGTTAAGATGATTGGCTAAGCTTTACTATTTTAATAGACACTTAATGGGTATCTTTGTCTTAATGTAGAGTCTATATTGCATAAAAACTGATTTACATAAGCATCTTAAATAGGTTAAGCAGTTTATATTGAAACTGAAGATGTCTGAAAGGAGCTGAACTAGCTGGCTTTGAATAATTAGCTAGCCTAGATGTTGTGAGGGGAGACAACTTCTTTAAAGCGTAGGTTAAGTTGGACTACAAGATGTCCATATTTGTTGTTTGAAAAATCAAGACAAAGGGAAGTTAGAGGTGTTCTCCTTGTATGCAATATTAATACACAAAATTATAAAGTACACCAGAACTGTACTTGATAAGAACGAAGAGAGGCTTCTGTGACACCCTTACTATAAACAAAGCTAAAACCATATTTAAGTTTTTGCTTCATGTTGGTTGTCCTCATTGACGATCATGCTTAGTGCACCATGTAACTTGTAGTGTTTACTACTTTTCCTATTTAGTAGAATATACTGATGGGACAGTGAGTGTCTCATCGGATAAAAATTATATAATCCTTCCAAGTATCTTAAATTTCTAAAGTACATACATACTCTGACATCCTGTAGTATATCTTGCTTCTAGCTTACTGTGTCAAGATCCAGTAGCCTAACTGGAATAACTAAACGCAACCTATTATAACCCATGGAGTATGTTTAAGAATACATTTCTTGGTGCATACTTAATGTCCAGATAGTCAGATTCAGTCATGTTAATTGTGAAAATCACTGTATTGCTTAAGTTCTGTAAGAGTTTTGACTTAATTCTTTCTGGCTTTTCTGCGTTGCTTCTGCAAACATTCCTAGTATAAATTGACTAATAAGTATTTTACTCTCTTGGTGACTTCATAAATTGTAACCTGTTGTGTAGCTGTTTGAGGGAGTGAAGGGGCTCACCTTCCACTGCTGTAATAACTCGAGTTGTATTAATAGTAAACTGTATGACTAAGCATGTTGATCCTATAGTATTAGGGAAGGAAATAAACAAAAATCTTTAACACTGATTCTTAGTTTTGGTCGGCTTTTCAACAGAACCGGATTCTCTGGATAGATGAGAAAAACTTAACAGCTTGTGTGGAAGCTGGCATTGTTGGGCAAGATCTGGAAAAACAGGTATCTTTAACTTTCCTAGCTGTTCCTCATGTCTTGTGTAAATCATTGAACTTTAGCTTAATTCTTGTGTGTTTTCATGCAGACTGGTATGGTAAGCATTATATGCATGCCTATGAACCATATCACAGTGGATGCTGTATTTGATGAACACTTTAAATTTTTTTCTCTTTAGTTCTAGCCACAAAATGTCACTACAGTAATAAGTTGACAATTCATAGGATGTAATGCTGTGCTTTGTTTCAAACCTTAGGTAAACCCTTGTGGCTGCAAGACATGATGCTTTGTACCAATTACCAGGAAAAGTTCAAATTGTCACTTTGTGATCAAGTTTTAGTCATTTGGCCAGAGGTAGTTTTCTCAGAAAGGTTAGAGCATATAACAGATCATCTCTTGTTGCTGCTTATTAAGGCCAGCTACAGGAGAGTAGTAGAAAGGACGGAATGCTGCCCAAAACAAGAGTTTGGTGGAAGATTAAATCACCTTAATTTTAAGTGACCTCTAGTGGCTTGTAATTGCAGTTTGTCAGATGAACCACAGCACCCTTCTCAGGGTCTTTTTTGGTGTTCCTCTATGATCAGGCAAGTTGTGGATGTTTGTTACTATTCTTTAGGATGTGCAGTTCTGCTTATTTAAAAAAAATTCTAGGACTTGGCTTATTTAATAGCTAAATGTGGTCTAAACTTTTCTTAGTGCCTAAATGCACTTTACAAATCTGCAGAGATTTGAAGGGTTTTTTGAATGTTTTTTTTCCAGACCACTTTTTATAAGAAAACTTGTCATACTTTGCCTAATAGAGCTGTTTATGATGAGGCCTTTCCTGCCTCTTATTTCATTTTCCCTTTTATCATTTGATGTAATATTTTAACCTTTCCAGCTGTGTTTCTCTCAAGTCTAGAATTAAAATGGAAAGGGAATATTCTCTGCATTTAAATGACATCTTTCCAGAATAGTAGTTTGATATTTCACAACTATCTATCCTTTAAATGCCACTACTTTTCCTTTCACTTAAAGTAAGGGGCAATATTCCCTTGCTGCTTATGAGCTGAAATACTACTGTTGCAGTTATCCTTTTTGAATATTTTTCATAAAAAAACTTCTTTCAATCAGGTTTTTGGCTATGAAAAGAGTAGTTGTCAATTTGTTCAATGTTGAATATAAACTAGTATTCGTACAAGGGTTTTAATAACATGGAGTGACTGAGCGCATGAGGACTCCTGTGCAGTACCTTCAGTCTGCAAAGAATACAAAATCAGATAATCTACTTAAAGTGTGTGTGTGTATATATATTTTAAAAACTTACTACATGTACTGGAACTCCAGTGTTACTAGCAAATGGGATGTGATTAAAGCTAGGACTCAAAGTTGTGCTTGTTTTGTGTAGTACAGTCTAAACATAACTATGATTTAATATTATAGTTAATGCCAGTTTAGACTTCTGTCGTGGTTTAACCCGGCTGGCAGCTAAGCACCACGCAGCTGCTCGCTCACTCCATGGAACTCCAACTTCCACTGAAGTACAGGTAGAATGCAGATAGGCATTTGGACTGTATGAAGAAGAAACTGTTTGAAAGGGTTTTTTGGTTTGGTTTTCAGCTTGCTAGTATCAAGTAATCTTTGGATTGAAGGCTAATCCAATTTTTGTTGCCTTAAGAGACTTTACCAGCATTATCTAAGAATTGTGTTGCAGTGGAGAGGTTTGGTGCCTCTTACTGTGTTCCTCACTTTTTTTGGGTGCTGGAGTTACTCAGTAGGCTCTCTCATTTACAGATATCATGAATCTTATAACAGTAAAATAGAGCTGAATTCTAAACAAATAACAGATCTGGAAAACCTGATATTTGGCAAAAGTTAGGCTGTAAGTGTTATAATGGGGCATTCAAAATCAATGTGCACTTCACACATTTGTCTGTCTTAGCAAGCGACTCTAGTGTGATTAAGACGCTATTTTCTGTGGGATGAGAACTCTGGGTATCAGTGGGCTCTATGGAGAAGCCTCAAGTTACTACTTTTGTCAGAACAGAATATGGAATAATAGCTGATAGGTGAGGACTAAAGGTGGCAAAAGGATAATGAAGATAGAACAATGTTTGATACTGTTTTTTGTAATAAGTATTATCAATCAAACTGTGATTCTATAGGAAAGTCTAGTACATGCTTATATTTTCTGGATGAGGTTGTCTCTTGCATCTGCAAAGTATATAGCATAATCTCTCCCCTGTCCTGTTAAGTGCTCCTAGCACATGCTGTTTGTACAACAGGCTTCAAGGAGTTTAGACCAAGTGCTTTTTACATGCACAGTCAGTTACAAGTTTTCAAAAGCATGGTCTTCTGCTGTGCCTGTGTTTATACAACTTGTACAAACTGGTAAGTTGTGACTGAAGCAAATTTCTTGTCATGTTGGGGAACAAGGAGGGTGCAGGCTCCAACCCTTCCCTAATATATGACCAGTAAGCATATAAAGCTACAAGCTCCTCTGGTGTGAGAGAGGACTGATCTAGATGAATCGCCATAGATGTTACGTAGAAGTGACTTTCAGTCATTTAAGTTAGAACCGCTTTGTACAACAGAACATAGTTAATGATCCACATCATGTGGTATACTTAAATAACAATCCAGTTGGACATAGGTATCAGTTGGTCAGTGCAAATTGGTAATCTCAAATGCACTAACACAGTTATCACTTAATGTGAGACTGTTGGGTCTTTAATTCTTCCTGTCTGACAGCTTTGGTGTTGCAATTCTGAGGGCGTTCAGTCAACCTCAGGTGCTGTGCAGATGGCAAAGTCAAGCTAATACAGAAAAATGAGAAACAAGTGACTACTTAATGTACAGGAATGCGTGATCTGCATTGCAAATAGTTGACAGTGTTGCATACAGGAAGCCCAGCCAGATGGCTGTATATTAGAACACATCACTCCTTGAGAGAATTAAGTACAGGCAATTTGCTCACATTTTCTGCAGACCTGCTGCATATCACATTAGGATAGAAAGAACAAGAGATTAAGTGCCTTATTGGCAGCGTTTGTGCAAAGTTGGCAGTCAGTTATAATTTTTTTCCATATGTATTTGAATTCACACCTTCTTATGAACAATAGAGGTCTTAGTTTTAAAATATGGGGGAGTAGTATTATAGGTTGATATGTAGCACAGCATATGTACAGTAGAAGCAAAATCAATTTGCATTTCATTTACATATCAGACAAAACCTGTGCTTGAATAGATGGGGGTGTGGTCAGGATACTTTAAAAAAAAAAAACAAACCCCACCCTAGAATATTGGTATTTGGAGTACTATGCAATTGCAGGCTCTGTAGAATGTATTTTTTTCTTTTCTTTAGCTTGCTGAAAATGGCTTCTGTACAGGCCATGAACCAGACTCCATGGAGTTCAGTTCACTAGGAGGATGGGTAGCAACACGAGCATCAGGCATGAAAAAAAACATCTATGGAAACATTGAAGATCTGGTAAATAGTTCTAATGCTTTTCCTAGTTAATTATTCTGTTTGGAGGTTTAACTCTTATACTGACTCACAATTAAGGGAAATGGGATAGTAAATTGCGGTTCTCTTAATGAATGATACAGTTTTGGCATCAAATCTTGAATGAAATGCTTGTTTGCTTTTGATATTAGGACTAATAATCCCTATTGCTGATCTAAAAGTCAGTTTCATTTTGGTACTCCCTGGGAAGCTTAAGGAATTGTTACCCTGTCCTGACTACACTGCCTTCTTTCACTGTTTTGTGCTTTCTATTAATCCAGTTTAATAATCCTGTCAAACTTTTAGGGTGATTCCAAAATGCCCATGTCGTCTCTTGCTTGTTGTGCGATCCTGAAGTTGTCTAGTTGGATCATCTAACTCTGACAGCAAGCTAGCTCTTTCCACCTTCCTACCTTCCCCTAGGCTAGTAGTTTTTTTTCAAACCAGTAGGCTGGTCTAATTGACCATGTGGATGCACAATGGTGAAATCTAATTTCACCACGTGGTCTGTAGGAACCCTGAGGAAGCAAGCAATGGACTGGGAATGGCAGTATTCTACTCTTGAATCTGTTTTAAGCATTAAAATGGTTCATCTTTATATTAACCCAGGTAACTTTGTTTTTTAAATCATACCTTTGATTTAAAAATCTACCTTTTCTGGTATAACAAATATATTGAAGTTAAGTCATCACTGTTCAGACTTTGCCTGCCTTTTTGCTTCAAACTTCCAGCTTTCTTTTGTAGTTTGTACAATAGCCCTTCCAAACATGAGGGTTTCTTCCTTCTTTCCTGCAGCACACTCTAATGTATCCCCATCAGCTCATAGTTCAGACATGTTTGTTCCGTGCGCAGATGTGACACTTCTGTATCAGTAACTGAGCTTGGCAGGAACTACACAGTTTTTATTTGATAGGCCTGGCTGAACTAAAACTACTAGCACTTACAAAGTGTCATCTGTCCCCTACTGCCTGAAGTGTTACTGAATGGTATAGTTTTGCTTGGACTGGAAGATGTGGAACAGAAGGCTTTTCTATTATGGAAGCATAACTTCAGGCTAAAACAGCTTCTGAAATTTTCATTAGGAGGAAATAGGATTGAAAATTGATTTGGAACACTTCACGAGTTTCAAAATGCCACAGTGAGAGTTTCAGGGAAGTGTTTACCTTCAGAGGAAACTTTATATCTAGAAATGGTGTGTTATATAAAGCTGCCTAAAGTCCACTTATTGCAGAATCAACAGTTCATAAAATGCATATAATGAAATTCTTGAAGAACTCAGAGCAGGATGAAAATTACCTAGTGACCTGTGCTTGAAAGTTTTAAAGCCATTAGTTGAAATTCAGTAATTTTGTTTCATTTAAGGGCTTCACTAAAAAAAACCCCCACCCCTCACCCTTCCTTGGTTTAAAATAATTGAATAAAGAATTAAAAAAATATCTGGGCTTTGTATTGCATGTGCATTAATAAAGCTGGAAGCAATTACATTGAAAAACATATTGAAAAGCAACTTTCTAGCCTTACATATATATCAGTCTTATGGCAGATTTAATATCAATAATCTATATCACAAAGCTTACTTCTGTCTTTTTTCCTAGTAGAAATATTTCTGTAGCAACTGATGACTGAATTATATCAGCGTTATCAAGCAGTGGTTCTAAAGCAAATTCTAAGCAAAATTTAAACCCTCACTTTTTTCCTCTGAAGTACTATGTATATTCTGGACTAAAACCCCTAGTACTCATAAAGTACTGTCTATGCTGAGAAACAAAGCAGTTCTAACTGGTACTGTCTGCATGTAGCCAACAGTTGATTTGATTTGTCATAGAACTGGAAACAATCTATTGTGTGGCCAAACCATGCTGTGTTAGAAATAATCGTTAGTAACAGTCGTCAGGTTACCCAAAAGTTCTTGGGGCTACCTACAGAATGTCTAAAGTCTACAGAGCTGAACTATATCAAGCTTAATATAGATTTTCTAGAAAATAAATATCATAAACAAAAAAAATCTGTGCTTAATGCTAGTATTTATAGTCATTGCCTATTGTTTAAACAGGTGATTCATATAAAAATGGTAACTCCTAGAGGAATAGTAGAAAAAAACTGTCAAGTACCTCGCATGTCAACAGGACCTGATATCCATCACTTCATTATGGGATCTGAAGGTATAAACACAGTAATCTCACATAACTGCATCTTAATTCAGCTTCTGTAATGGCTTGATTAGAGCATCTTTAATGCTGTGGCTTCCAGTGTGCTTATGGGTGGCATTATGCAGGCATGAATTTCTTGTATTAGGCGAATACATTGAGACTTTAATTAGGACTGTGAAGTTAAGCAACTCTGAACAGTGCTTAAAACAGATCTGTGGAATTAGCCTATAAGCCTAGTAACAACCATAATGATTTAGAGGGTATCTTGTAAGAAGTCACCACGTAAATAGTTAGGAATAAATCGTATACTACTGCAGTACTGAATTTTGGGGATTTCTGATTTATGTTAACTTACAATATCCTGGTAAACAGTTGTTAAGTTGGGTAATGTGCAAGAAGTATGTCTTGCAACACTTTACTTAGTTTTTCTTTTTTCCTGAAGGAACTCTTGGAGTGGTTACTGAAGTTACGATAAAGATTCGCCCAGTCCCTGAATACCAGAAGTATGGCTCTGTGGTCTTCCCCAACTTTGAACGAGGGGTGGCCTGCTTAAGGGAAGTGGCAAAGCAGGTAAAGAGGTTGACTTCACTCAAGAACAGATTCTAGCATGAGGGGTGTGCTGACGCTCTAGTGTTTCTGGCAATTATGGATGTGCCTTTTTTCCAAATTATGGATGGCTTTTTTCAGTGGGAGTTATTTGCATATCTCAGCACAGAAAATTTGGCTTTGCATCTTCAACAGAGAGCCTTATCCTCAGACTAATTCAGGACTATGTAAAAGGGACCAGTATTTAAAGGAATTAAGTTGCAGCATACAAGTAAAAGGCAGTTGAATTTATGGCTCTGAAATTACAAAGGAACAAAAGTCATGCAAGGGAAGGATATGGCTGGTATGTAGAAAACACCTCTTGAAGCACAGTGACGTGTTCAGTTGAGCTGCATATTTTGAAGTGGAATTGTATTTATACTGTAGTATTTAAATAGAGCCTTCCAAGTAGTGTGGTCAGATGGCTTCAGGCAGCAAAATTCAGACACGGATATCCAAATTGTGTAATGCTTTTCCTCATGACTATGCTTCCAAGCAAATCTTACACTGGCTAGCCTCTTTCTTCATGATCTTAGACTAACTTTTCCATGCTGTGAGCAAAACTTAGCAAACTATTTCTGTGAATGGTGGAATATACCCTGAATTGGGGAAGTAATTTCACAAATGTTTTAATTAATGCCAAACTAAACATAGCTTTACGTTTTTTCCAGTGATTGATCTAAATTAATGACTTAATGTTCCAAGCCAGATGTTCAAACTGGTATGTGAATGACATGTATGTGCTATTCAGCAGCACTTGCCAGTTCTTCTGTTGTGCTTCTACTGCTAGTGCTTATTCTTCCTGTTAAAAGTACCTAAGCAGACTGTTTTGGAATGCTGAATCATATGACCGATCAACATTTTAAGTCAATTAAGGAACTAGTGTCTCTTCCCTAGCTATGGGCTTAGTTAAAATAAGAAAAAAAGCACTATTAGTCATTTAGTTTTGCTCTATTTCTAAGCTTCTGTTGCTGTTGTTTCACTACTTACTTGAGCCTGAACTACTTATTCCTCTCTTCTGTTGCCCCGCACCTTAATCTTGGTAGTAACTACAAAGATTGCTATCTGAAAAGCTGTTTCTTGTCTGTTTTTGTCTACTTTAATGTAAGAATAACCAACCTGCAGCTTGTGGGTGGGTTGGTCTCACTTAAAACCATTCATTCAGCCGCCTTCTGTCAACCTGCCTGGTGAGCTATCTTGGTTCTTAATGTTGTGTGACCAAATATGTCTCAATGATATGATGGAGGGTGAACGTGTCAAATCAAGTGATAGAGTACTTCCATATCCATGTGATTAGATGAAGAATAGTCTAAAATTCAGGCTTTGTTATATTCCTCTGGCCATACATTTCAGTATGACTGGATATAGGCATCACAGATTACATGGGGTAGGCATATGTATGACTAGAAGCTTGCCTAATTGGAGGCAGCTATTCTTACTGGGTTTCAGATTTCTGTACAGTGCAGAATCTAGATTTGACCCAGGTACAGATTTTAATTGCAGTCTGGTAGGGCATTAGTGTACTGGGTCTGGCTGGGATGGAGATAATTTTCTTCATAGCAGCCTGTGCAGTGCTATCTTTTGTACTTCTGACCAAAACAATGTTAACACCAATGTTTTAGCTATTGCTGAACAGTGTGTACGCAGTGTCAAGGCTTTCTGTTTCTCACTCTCCTACTATCAGCAAGTAGGCTGGGAGGGAATACAATTGGGACAGCTGACCCAAATTGACCAAAGGGATATTCTGTACCATATAACATCATGGTCAGAAATAAAACTGGAGGGGGGAGTTTTCTAGGGGTTGCAATTGCTTAAGGACTGGCTGGATATTGGTCAGCTGGTGGTAATTTGATTGCTTTTGCATCACTTTTTGGTGGTTTTTTCCCATTTTGCTCATCAAGCTGTCTTCATCTCAACTCATGAGTTTTCCCACTTTTGCCCTTCTGATTTTCTCCCCCATCCTGCTGTGGGGGAGTGAGTGAGCAGCTGTGTAAGTGCATAGCTGCCTGCCGGGGTTAACCTGCAGTGATTAGACCTTTCAATGGATTTTTAAAGTATGTGTATCTCTGATTACATAGCAACATAAACTTGATATTCTAATAGAGCATGGTACCTTTAGTGCATATGGCAATTTAGAAAAACACTCAATACTTGAAGGCCAAAGATCTTCGAACTGTTCCTTATGTTGGTTGAGGTTATACTGAAAATTCTCAGTGCATTATATCTAGACATACCTAATAGATGTTGCTATTCAAGTGAAAACAAGCTTATAGTCACCCCTTTTCAATGATGATGGTATCAAAGTGTACTTTCTTGTATGCTATTTTTAAATGAAAACTTGAATTTCAGCAAAATTGTGTACATAATCTTTTTATTCTTCCTCCCTCAATCCTAACTTTGCACCCAAGAGATGTGCTCCTGCATCAATTCGCCTTGTTGACAATGCACAGTTTCAGTTTGGTAAGTATGTAGAAAGTCTTTGATGAATATCTGTTTCCAGGGGTTTTAATTTTTGGTAGCTTAAGTCTGGTTTAGGTGGCAATTCTTTTGCTCAAAACTAGACAAAGGCAGCAATGAACCCAAAGTTCAAACTCAACATAGTGCCGTAACATGTACTTTCAGAGGCAGAAGGCTGTCTCTGGTAAAACAGTATCAACTACAACAGTCAGTAGAGTGCCATGCTGTGTGTGTATATGTAAGATTTTTTTTTTGCTACTTTTCCATTCTTAGTGTATAGTCTACTGGAAAGTTTGAAATTCTGGAGGCTCTTCCTCTATTTTACTGTAAAGGAGCAGAGGTTATAGTTTTGCAATATAGTCCTTGAAACATTTTTCTTGCTAAGAGTACTAATGAGAAGTCAGGTATGAAAAAAATAATCAGAGTGCAGGTGCCTTACTTTGAAGGTAAGTTAGTTGATTCCTTTAAACTTAAGTGTCACAAGTAGTATACAGATTCCTTAGAAGTAGGAGGTTGGGTTTTTTAAATATCCTGGTGTGGCAGTGATTGTTTGGGTCAGAGAGAGGCAATGACATACTTGTCCAAAGTGAGCTGTCTGTTTTTAAAAGAAGCTCAGATGTTGTAAATGCCATAATGGTATGCAAATGGAAGTAAGCTGTAGGCTTTAAGTATAGAAAGTCAGTGAAGCTACTAGAAGATTACTGACCACAAAGGTTTTATGAAATTTTAACTAGTTCAAACACTTAAATAGGACAATGTCAGATATGCAGAGCAATCATTTTTGAGCACTTCTTAAGGAAAGCTGTCATTTTAAACTAAGAAATTTGGCAAAATATTTCTTCTGGCTTAAGATGCTCTTGGGGAGAACTTAAAGTTCACTGCCCAAAAGCTAATAGTTTACAGGAGTTGGAGGTCCTGCTGAGACCATGCTATTTTGATTGTACCCAGATGATGAAAATGTGAAGTGTGACTGATGTTGAAAACCTCTGTTTTAATACCACTGGAACAAGTCAGAATTTCTGCAACTTCTTTTGGACAGAAGCCTCAGTGATGAATCTTGACTTCAAATAGCATTAATATGATGGTGTTTGAAGTTGAACTTCCCTTTTCAAACCAAGGAGATTGGGATCTGTAAGACCTGAGAGCCCAGCAAGTCTTGCTGCTTGCTGTGGTCACTTTTGTTATACTATTTCTCTCAGACATGTACAACAGAAGGCAGGTGCATTTTTTTCTTTTTTAATTGGGAAAAAGTTTGACTGATTACAAGCTTTAAACCCAACACTGAATAAACCATTCTTCTACTTTTTAGCTTTGATCTGAGGTTGCAGCTTATATGGCCACCTGTGAAACATAAGTTTCAGGTGTGTCAATATAGGTTTTTCTTGTTGTCATTATTAAGTAGGCTTAAATCCAGTTCTTTTCACAGATTGTGGCTTAATAAATTCATGTCCTTTTGTTCTCTGGTGCTTTTTTGTGTGCTTGGAGGGGTACTCATTGGTGTTTGTTCATATCTGCAGCGAGAGTCCCTCTTTTTACTCAAGAGGGAAGGAGACTAATCAATTGCTGAAGTTCATGCTTTATTCAGGAGGAAATACTTTGTGAAATATTTTAGATGGAAGTATCATGTAAATGGTGCGTAACTTTTTTTATGAATTGGGCTCACAGCATGTAGGCCAGATGCAAGACTGTTGAAGTGAAGCAATAATGGGAGTTCAGAAGTTGCTTCTGACTGAAAACAATGGAACAAACAGTAAAATACTTTCATCTCAATTAAACCCAGTCCTGAGGCAGAGATCTTAATTTAACAGACTCCAAGACACCATTTATATATCCTGGTAATTTTAGTTCCCCGTATGTGATTGAGGAAGCAATTACTAGCTTTATGTAGAAAACTTTGCACAAATGACATAACCGTTAAGGAAAAAATTGCTTAACTCCTAACTTGCACCATTTTTGGCTATTGGTTTCAGTGGTTTTGGCATAACTTTAAAAAAGGTCACTGATTGTGCTTAGTTTTGTAGTGTAAAAACTAATTAAGTGTTCTTTTAAAATTTTTCCAAGTGCCATATACTTGAGAAGGTATAAACTAGGGCAGCCTTAATTCAAATGTCAAATTAAATATTTGTGCACAGTTGTATGTATGCCTTGTAAAAAAAAAAAAATCAATAAAAACCTTTTCCTAAATCATCTTCTAAATGATTAGAGTGAAATCTCTTAATTACGACAATTGACGTGCTCCAAGTGATTCTTGCAACTTTGACTACCAAACTATTTTTTATTTGCCCATTGAAGTAGAAATTTTAAGAGCACAGTTTGCTTTAACACACCTTTTCCCACTTTTTGCCAAAGGTCATGCTCTTAAACCACAAGTTGCTTCCATTTTTACATCATTTTTGGATGGACTGAAAAAATTCTACATCACAAAGGTAACTTTGGGGTTTAATACTGTTTGGAAGTTGCATGCTATTCATAAAATTCAAGATTTTTTTTTTATACTGTCTTTAATGCAGCTGAGTTTGAGTGTAACAGATCCTGCATTGTAGTATCAACTAACTTGAGATTTTCAAGGTGGTTTAATCCAAAATGAGATAATCTGTTTGAGGAGTTATTCCATGAGAGCTGTCTCACTGGTCACTTCTGTAGATGAGATTAATGTGCCTTGTCTAACAGCAAGTTAGTGACAGAACAAGACTGGAACCAATTTATCTAGCTTGCAGACCACTGATCATCAGTTAATACTGATGGAGCGAAGCTAATGCTTTACTGTCTTTTTCTAGATTTTGTCAAGACATGGTCTACCTTGTTATTACAGTAAACCAGAATTTTGGGAGAACCTCAAGATATTTGTCTTGAATTGCCCATATGAATTGGTTTTTTGTCTTTCTGGAATTCATCCTACTGAATACCCTTTTTAATACAGTATTATCTGGTGCTAAAATGACTTCATCTAGTCCTGTTAATGATTTTTTTCCTCCAAATTAGCTAACTAGAGAGTTCCTGCAAATACAGGTATTCAAATGTAGAAAATGGCATCATCCTGGATTTAGATAACTGTTAGGTAGGAGGATGTAAACATTCCATTCTGATCCGATAATAGTGAGTGTCTTCAAGGAGTAGGCTTACTTAAGAGACAGTGGCTAGTGTTGATTCTGCTGCTTTTTCTTGTGCTACTGAAGTAGAAAATGCCATGTGTCTCAGGACACTTTTTGCTAGGGAATACCTATTAGGTTTAGAGATAGCCAAAAATTTTTTGCCTTCTCTCCCTGATCTGTGGTAGTGCAGGAATATCTATAATAAAGGTTTTGGTGACAAGATTGCTGTTGGTTTGAAACAATCCTAGTTAGCAATATCTATTGCTTATGTAGTCGGCAACAAGTATTGTTGCTTCATGGGATGTTGTATGCCAATTCTTCCAGCTCTGCAGGAGAGAAAGAACATGTGGAGAAATGAGAGAAATGCTATGTAATACTGATGCAGAGATTCCAGGTTGGTGACCAATCTGGAGGCCTTAGGTCTCAGTCCCCTTGTGTATATGAGCAACTGCTACTTCAGAAAAGCTCCCGGCTGGGATGGGAGGTAGGAGTAGAGAAAAGACAAGTTTAATGACCCTGAGACCGATATTGCAGGTGTTACTGGCACCAAGATACTCAAATCCATTTTACACTTACTTCATCTGTGAATTGCTCCCTGTATAAAAAAAAAAAACCAAACAAAAACAAACCAAACAAAAAAACAAAGAAAAACACCAAAAAACCCACATCAGAATACAGAACACATCAGACTAACACTTCATTCTCTTATTGAACTTAGTAGTTGTTTAACTGATACCACTTAAGAGACTAGGGACAAAGTCTTTCTGGTTTATTCCTCCAGGTAGTTTGGGACTGTTTGCTGATGCGTGAATGCTCTAGGTATTGTTTGTTTACTAGTTCACACTGTAGCTAGTTCCTCCAGTACCTCTTAAAGAGAACTGTTAAAATGTTACCTGAGCATTAGAGCCAAAAGATGGCAGAATAGACAAAAGGATTCATACTAGATTAAATACAAGTGGTTCTAGAACAAGAAGGGACCATAAATAGCATTTTAATAGATCTTTATTCATGTCCTTGGAGTTTCACTGTAGTAACAGTATTTCTTTCTATGTCTTAGCTATGCTGTTTTTGTAGGACTAATGGATAAGACAGATCCTTTGACCAGGGAGGTTTATTCTGTTTTGAAGTGCTTTTGATGGTGTTTTGTTGGGGTGGTAGGGTGCAATACCCTTTTCAGAAATACTAACCTTGGATGTCTCTGACTAGGGCTCACCATACAGATTTTGGCTCATTGGCTAGAGGACTGAACCACCACAAGATGCTTTGCCTCCTTGTTGTTTTTTCGAATGATCCTGGTGCCTTCAGTACCAGTACTTCTAGTACAGTTAATCTAATAGGTTAAGGAATGATAAAAGGAATAGCAACTAACTGGGATTTTTCTCAGCATAGCTGATGTGCATAAAGGATGAATTTGAATCTCTTGACTATTAATGTGACTTGCTTGGTCCTTAAGTAACAGGTTACCACAAACAGAGGTAGAGACTAGAAGAGATGAATGCCACTGGAAAGGGAAAGGCTTTAAAAAGACAATTGCTGGTCAATATACATATTAAGAATACATTGTTCTAAATCATAAATTTATACCCTTTAACTGTAGAAAAAGTTAATAACCTTTATTGCAATTTTATATTCATCTCTGTTCCTTCTGAAACCTGCTTAGTAGTAGTAGTTCACTGGAGCTAATTAATGATGAAAAAGGTATGTAGAAAATAAGTAAGGCTCTTTTTGGACCAGTTTGCAAAGATACAGCTCTTGACTTTTACTCATGAAGCAAAGCTGTACAGCCTCACTGCATTACTGTTGAACCTTTAATAGTTGTCCTGGTTTCAGCTGGGATAGAGTTAATTTTCTTCCTAGTAGCTGGTGTAATGCTGTGTTTGGGATTTATTACCAGAAGAATGTTGATAACACAACAGCTTCCCATGCTCTGCCAGGTGCACAAGAAGCCGGGAGGGGGCACAGCCAGGACAGCTGACCCCAACTGGCCAAAGGGGTATTCCAGACCATATGATGTCATGCTCGGTATTGTAAGCTGGGGGGAGTTGTCAGGGGGCAGCAGTTGGTGCTCAGGGATGGGATGGGCATTGGTTGGCAGGTGGTGAGCAGTTACATCACTTTTTTTTTTCTCCTGGGTTTTGTTCCTCTCGTTGTTTTCCTTTTCATTGCAACTTTCTTACTTTATTTTAATAATTAAACTAATATCAACCCATGAGTTTTCTTACTTTTGCTCTTCAATTCTCTCCCCCATCCTGCCAGGGGGGAGGGTGAGCGAGTGGCTGTGTGGTGCTTGGTTGCTGACTGTCGTTAAACCATGAGAATAATAGTTTTCTCCTCACTTCAGCTGGGATATGCTCCCTGCTAGAAGTTACTTTCCTTCCATAGTGCTTTTTCTGGCATAGAGATTTTCTGTGGCACACTGCTGATAAACTATTTTGAAAGCAGTGACATTTATGGTCATCATAGCCATCTTCCTGCTTTAATATAGGAATAGTTGATAGAATATAAATGTCTCCCTATTGCTCAAAGCATTAAAGACCTGGGGGTTTTTTTCAGCATAGGTAGGCAGCTGTTATGTCTATTCTGCTTTTTAACAGGAAAAAAAAGGTTTCAGATAATGTTATTTCAGTGAGTTTGTAAAAGTTTGTCCTGTCAAGGAAAAACTTGATTGTTTGGGGAATAAATTTTTGTAAGATGCGCTTTTCCTAGTATTTCCTCTTAGCTGCAACAACACTTATTAAGCAGAGCACATCCTGTGTATTGGAAAAGTAAAAACTTGTTGCTTGTATTCTACCACATAGGCTATGACATAATGCAGAGTTTTTTCTCTTTGCAGTTTAAAGGATTTGATCCCAATGTTCTGTGTGTAGCTACCTTGCTCTTTGAGGGTGACAGAGAGAAGGTTCTTCAGCATGAAAAGCAAGTCTATGATATTGCCACCAAGTTTGGGTATGCTTTTCAAAGAACTTTTTCATGTGAAGCTAGAAGTTAACTGTCCAGGAAAAAAATAGGTTTACCATATTTTTATAGTGCTTACTGTATGGATATGCTCTCAAATTTACTAGTTTGAAGTTGCAATAATCAATTAGCTACTGAATGTTCCCTTTTATAAATTTGACTTGTGCTAACTCTTAATAGGTAACTTTACTGAAAAACTTAATCTGTGTATTGCAGAAAAATAAGTATTTGACTAAATATAGAATTGATGTTATTAAAATGGAGACTAGCCCTTGTAATTGTTTGTAGGCATGGAAGCCTTTTGTTTTGCAATACTAGACTCTGTTTTAACTATAGAAGGGGAAGACAAAACCATAAGGGTGGTAGTGATTGATGTGAGCATATGAATACAAGAAGCTTGTTTAAAAGCGGACTTTGTATTTAAAGGAATGCAGTGCATTTCTGTCCGTCAGACTGTGTTCTATTCTTACAAAGGAACATAAAACATTCACTGGAGTGGCAGGCTTGAGTGATGATCAGGTAGTTTCTGTCCTTCTGTTTTGATTAAGTGTGATTGATGAAAACCATCATTAAAACTGTGGTTTGTCAATATGCTTTTTCCTTTTTAAGAAAGTCATTGCTAGTATTAGTCTCAACTACTCAAATATGCATGTGTTGTTTTATTAATTTCAAGGCAATCCTTTCTGAAATTTGTTTTCATTGTGCTTTCATTCTACCACTTATGAAAGTTGGATTTCATATGAGCAGCTTGCTAATATTTGGTAATATTACTCTTGATCTTAAAGAGCATTTTAGTTGTTTTAATGTATGCAAGAAAAGGCTTCAACTGTGAATCCTTTTGTATTTCAAGATGGTATATTGATAAGGGAGGAAACTTGCCTGTTAGAAGATGGTGCTGCCTGTGCTGCTCAGTTAAGGCTATTAGTGTTTAATAGTTTAACCTGGTCTAAAATGCTAAACCATTTAATGGTTTAACAGTCTAAAATGCTTTAATTTTATCCTTTGGGATGTCTGATTCTGCCCCCCACCCCACCCTGATTTATAGGAGCTTCTAGGAAGACTGATTACAGATACATAGCACTTTGCTTTTAATTATTGGTTTCTGAGAACAAGAAAGACTTTCATAATGCTCCTAACTTGATAGATTAGTGAAACCAAGGCTTCCTTTTTCTTTAGTGCTGTATCTTTTTTTTTTTACCCATTACATCACTTACACTTTTGGGATCTTAAGTCAGTAGTCTTGCTCTTGTGACCTGTGAGCATACAAGTGCACAAATCCAACATGCTTATTGATGTAGTTACACATTCCTGTAAATGAACATCAAGGATATACAATGCCTAGTTCTGTTTCCCCTGCTCTTTTGTGGTGTTTGAAGACTTATTTTAAGATTGCATCAAATGTCTTGTTATTGTTCATCTCTCTTCAGATTATAGAATGAAAAGAGAAATGCAAAGAGTTAAAGGTCTGGTCTGAAGTAACTTTTTATTTCTAGTGAAGAAGAGACCCTACTACTTGTGACTATTGTTATACATCTTAGAGGCAGCTAAACTTGCACACGTTTGATAATCAGTATTATTTTTTATTCTTTTTGGAAACTGGTGACTACTTTGCTGGAAAGCTAATTAAATTCTTATTAATTGCAGTGGCTTGGCAGCAGGAGAAGATAATGGACAGAGAGGATACATGCTGACATTTGTTATTGCTTACATTCGGGTAGGTTACCTTTCATCTGCCTGCTGAAACTTCTGTTAATATAACAAAACAGAGATGTCTTTTTGAAGATGCTGTGTCTGAAATCTAAATACCAGTTGCCTTGGATGATATCTCAAACTTCTCCTAGAGGTTGTATCTCTTCCATTTCTGACTAGTGTTTACTCATGGAACTTCATCTGCAAAACACCATAAAAATAGTAATTTATGTGCTTCTTAAGAAAATAGTTTCTAATAAAGGGTAGAGAAAACTAGATTGAAGAATGCACTAGCAGTTGCTAAATAAACTAGATCAGACTTACAGATCTACAGGTTGAATGTAATCGGAGGCTGGGAGAGTACTTGGAATACTCAGTGCTCAGCTCTTACTCTTTGGACATCTGCTTATGGTCTGTGGTTTGAATCAAATTCCAGGATGAATGGACCTTTAGTCTGAACTGCTGCAGCTGTTCTTATGAATTTTAGTCTTACTGTTTGATAGATTTTAGGTTTTTTTCAGAACGGTATGCATATGCTGAGTGCTAGATTTTATTTGGCTTTTATAGTCAGGGACAAATCACTGAATTTCCCTTTATTTCAGCAGGCTATATGTAAAATGGGAAAAATGTTTGTCTTTGTTCTACCTAAGTAGAAGTGATGTTCCAAATAAATATTTCTACCAGGTATTAGGTCGGTTAGCACAGTAGAGCTCTTGGCTTCATGCTACAGTGATACAAATATTTATTTGGTTAGTGTAGGCACACTGACAGTCTGACAAGTTGTCTCACTTACAGCCATGACATCAAAATGTTTGTCATCCCTGTCTTTGAAGAGCTATCCTATTTCCATAATTATAAACTAATGTCACTGGGGCAGATGGGGTTTTCTTGCTAAATAGACTTTCCCTCTTTCTCATGCAAACTAAAGTTGCTCAACTGTTAGCTGTGTAGCTTACACTGGAATCCCAGATGTTGATGATGAATGTTACTGATAATTTTCTCTTTCTATTTATTAGGACCTGGGCCTGGATTACTATGTAATAGGAGAATCATTCGAGACATCTGTTCCTTGGGATAGGTAAACTGTGATTATTCTTTAGAATTGCTTAAACTTGTACTTTATTTCATTCAAATTATTCCTAGCTCATGCTTGCTCATGGGGAAACTTAATTTAATTTAGGCCTTATGTGTATTGGAGGCTCTCTGTGCCTCAAGTCTTGTACCTGCGTGTTCTTGATAAAGTTGCTAGTAAATTACATATCAGGATTTTGTAAATGCAATGTAGGCAAGCATTCAGTAATATTTCTACTTAGGTTATCTTACTGTAACAAATTCGGGACTTGAAATTGCCCAGTTTAGGAAGCTGGACAATGGTGACCTCATTTCAGGAGAGAATGACTTTTTATCTAAGAATTGAAGAAACTATTTGAAATTGTCCTCACCAAAGCAAATGTTTTCAAAAACTTCTACTTTGACTCATAAGACACATGCAATTTTCCATAAATCAATCAGTTACTCTGTTCCTGACTGGTTGAAGTTAGTTGAATAAAATATTTAGCTTTACTTGCTTATTTGCTAAATTAATAAATTTCTCTTGTGTATTACTTCTGTCAATCTGTGAAGTAGTTTTAAATCTGTGTAAAATGTCTTAAAAATCTGAACTGTGTAATATAGCACTGCAGGCCTTCATGGGAAAACATAACTAAAGAAACAGTCATTTGAACAAATGATTTATTTCAATTGTTCTAACACTTTGGATGTAGCTGGGTCTGCCCTGGGAGGAAGAAAAAAATAAAAACAAGAAGTATGGCTTATGATAAGGTTCAATAGTTCATTGCCATATTAGAACTATAATGTTTCAAGGTGTCAAACTAGTGCACAGCCGGAGTATCTCCAGTTTTGGCCTTGCAACATACCAAAGGTATGGTATTAACAGATAGTGCAAGCCCTCAGAGTTCTCAAGCATTCTACTGTGAGCTGTATTTGTCAACTACTTTGCCGAAATTTGAGGCTGTTTTGCTGAGAAAGTAAGTAGAGGTGTACAGAAGCAGGTAACCTCCATTTTTCTGTTGAATGCTTTTGAATCCTAGCCCTTATGGAAGAACTTTCTTACATATTCTGCTTCAGAATAAACTTGCTATTCAGAAGTAGAGAAAAAGCAATACTAGTGAAGTCTTGATGATGAGGACTACTCTATTCTAATACTAAGCTAGCTAAAACTGGTTCTAGAAGGCAATCTTCTGTTTTATTAGATTATACTTTTTTAAAAGATTACCAAAGCTGAAGTTGTGTTTTTAGGAGGATGTATAAAATCGTATACTCAGATTTTATATTTTAATGTGTTTTCTGTTACAGGGTTTTGGACCTTTGTAGGAATGTAAAGGAAAGGATAGTAAGAGAATGCAAAGAAAAGGGTGTTCAGTTTGCTCCTTTTTCCACCTGCAGGTAAGCCATGCAACAATTTAAATAATAACTTTTCTTTGATTAGTAAGAGAACTGAGGAAGAACTCATTAAACTTGCTAGCTAGTAGGTAAAGTGCATCTATTAATGATACTACAAACACTAGTAATTTTGGCCTTTCTTTTTAACCTGCAAATGGATTACATGTAAGAGTAATTCAAGGGATTATTAGGATTTGATTAGTCTCAGCACTTACTCTTGCTTACATGCACAAGAATCAAGTGTAACGACTTATTTAAGAGCTCCAACTCTCAGTCATAGAATTAAGTCACTTATGAAGTATGAGAAAAAAGGATATGAAACTATTTTAAAAAAAAAGCTACCCTCTTAAGTAACCATATGAATTTTGTGATGTTGTGTAGTGGCTGACTTAGTACCATAAAGCTTTGTTTGTAATGCAGTTCTCTTCGACAGGGTAACACAGACTTATGATGCAGGTGCATGTGTCTACTTCTACTTTGCCTTTAACTACAGAGGAATTAGTGATCCTATTCATGTCTATGAACAAATTGAGGTAATGTATATAACAATAGTTAAGGGAGAAACTGATATTCTGTAATAACATATAGTAAACCCATTGGCTAAGCTAACTGAATTTTGCAGGAAAGATCTCAAAAGTCTGTTTGTAAAGCTGTGATTATTGGCAGCTAGGGAGGGAGGTACACACTAATAGTGTACCAAGTAGAGGAAAGACTGCAAGGTGACCATTTTAGACATCAGTAAATGAACACTTATGACTAAAGTACAGGAAAACTTGAACTGGAGTTTGTTCTTGGATGGCAGGAAAACTTGAACTGGAGTTTGTTCTTGGATGGCAGAAACTATCAACCACAAAACTGAAATCCATGGGAAACAAGACTTCCTTAGTTCCATTATTTAAAAAGCTACTTCCTTCATTTAATACTCAGTTTTACCATGTATTTTAAAGACATCAGGACCAAACTCTATTAGTAGTGCTGCATGTAGAGAATAATGAATGTGAGTGTGTCTCTGATGCTATTAACTGCTGTGGTTATTTCTGTTCAGGCCTAGATAAGTGCTGGTCTAAGTCAGCTGTGTTAGATGTAAGCTGCTTCAACACTTACCAAGAAGCTCTGGAATAACTCTCTGCTTTAAACACTTTGGCTGGTGCAACACTATACTTGCCTAGTTAGGGGAGCTTTGAAGATGTAATACTTAAACATAGAATGACTATGGCCAAACTGCTTTTCATCCTACCTTTTGATTCATATGCTAAAGTTTCAGCACCAGAGAATTGCAAATAGGACCGTGGAGGAATAGTCTATATTTAACTAGGATATCATTCTTATGATTATTCTTTAGAAATTTCTCTTGAACTTGGCAAGAGGATGTAAACTTTTATCCACAAGTTCTGAGGCTTCTGTGCGGTTGAATACTTGAGTGTTTATTTAATGAAGCTTTATTAATACTTAGATTTTACCATTGTTTGGAATTAGTTTGCAGTGTGATCACCTGGATGCATGTGTTCCATTGTAGGTGACTAAATTTAATCTAACAAAGTGAGTTTGCCAACCAAGTATATGCACTCTGTGGCAGACTGAAAAAATCTGTAACTGCATAGGTATGGCTATATACATTATTCCTAAAAAAGTACACTTTTTTCAAAACATTTAGTGCTTGACCTTAGGAAAGCTTTCTTTGTAACAACCTTCTAAGCTGTTTAACTATTCATAATCAGAGCTGGATTGGAAAGAAGATTCTAGAGCTTGAAAATGTTCAAATATTTCCTAACATAAAAATCTAAACTTTGTTCATTCTGTCACAAATTTCACCCATGAAAGAGTTCAGTTGTAAAGTACCTCACTTCCTCAACTAGAATCTTGGAGAACTGGGCCTAAACTCTGGTCTGAATAAGGATCTTGAATCACTCTGGGGAGCCTGATTTCAAATGTCTTTATTGCGATTTCCTTCTCTGTAGACCATCTTCCAGATGAGCATCCCAGCCACTAGACAATTTTAGTTTTGGCAAAGAGGGTGTGATCCAGTACATTCCATTCTGGAATAATATATCTGTAGCAGATGCCATTTTAAATGTCTTGGCTTTGATAATGCTTATTTGGAAAATGTCCACTTACATTTATCTGCAGACTTGAACAAAAATGCTTACCTGTATTGTGTACCCTAATTACTTCTGAGACTTTTCATGCACCTGTGTAAATGAGTATGATGGCAAGCATTTCACTAAAAACAAACATCTTGTGCATTTCCTGTTGAATAAATACCTTATCTTTCCAATTTAGAGGGCTGCTAGAGAAGAAATACTTGCCAATGGAGGAAGTCTGTCACATCATCATGGAGGTAATATTTTCAGTCTAATATTAGTCTCTTGGAAACTGCTAAATATTCGTGAGTACATAAAATACTTTGTAATAGAACTTTGAAAAATATTTCACAGGCATTAACTGAAATTGGTGTGGGGGGTGAATTTCCTGGCATTCTTTCTAGAAGCTTCTCACCTGTTTGCCAGACTTTCAGGGTGTTGTGGTTTAACCCGGCTGGCAGCTAAGCACCA
>BOSO01006924.1:79011-91507 GCA_018403395.1 Gorsachius goisagi | reverse complement strand
CCTTCCAACCCGAAACCTTCTATGATTCTATGATTTTCCACTTAATTGGATGGACCAGCTTAGAATTCTAAGAGCAAGATTGCTTCAGTGCTTTTTAACTCTAATGTGAAAATTTGAGTAGCTGAAAAATCCATGTATATCTTATTGACATGAATAGTAGGAGCAGGGGCTCAACCTCCTGTTATCAAGGGGTTAAAATCTTTTCATTGAACATGTTTGTGAAGGACTGCTGGTAACTGTAGTACAGCTTTTTTTCTTTCCAGTTCACTAATCAAATGTATGTTAGATTTATTATTGCAAAAGTATAAACCAGAGAAAATTTGACAAGATAGATGTGTAAATTATCACTTTGACAGAACTAATGATGCACTCCAAGCACCTTCTGTTTTCCAGCACTTGGTGAGCGACTTCATTAAATATGCAACGACTGTTCGGTGCTGCTCAGACAGTAGTTCAGTTCCTTGTGGAATTGCGTTATTACTGGAGGTGTAAAAGAGGCAGGCATGCTAGCTGTTGGGCATCCTGCTGTGATTCTAATGTGCTCCATCTTGTTGGAGCAGTTGTTTGCAGTCTTTTCAGGACAATTACATCCATAACCACAGGACACATTCACTGAAACTATATTACAGATAACAGTTGAGAATGGTAATGACTGTTCTTCAGCTGCTTCTGCAAGAGCCAGTGCAAGTGACTTGAGGTGATGGTCAAGCCACATGCATGTTTGGGGTTTTTTTTGTAGTTGTAGTATTAAAGTATCCCCGGATAAAATTTGACTACATCAATTTGCTCAGATAGTCAAATTTTAGTGGTGCTGTATTTACAGATAGGGATTCTTTTTCCTGAGCGGGGCTGCAAAATACAACCACAGTTCCTACCACATGACAAATTCTTTTGTCCTTCAGTTATGATCTTTGCTCTTGACATGAGTGCTGCTAATAGTTGCTTTCTAGCAAACTGCAAATTTCATTCTTTTTCATGTTATTAGCTTTTTCACTTGTGTCACATTGTGACTAGCTCATATTCCTTAAGGTATAAACAAATATACTCTGTTCTCCAGAGGTGTCCCTGTAATTTATTATTTTGATGGCAGTTTGATGGTTACCCTGAGAACAGGGCACAAAAGATGGCTTGAATTTAGCTTCAGATACTCTTAAAGCATCTGTCTCTCAAACCTTTACTATATCGCGTCATACTGACAAATGGATTGTGTTTCAGGCTGACAAGTTAAATGCTGTAGTGTGTTTAATGAAAAAATGTCCTTTATTTTGAATGATCTGTTAAGTCAGAGTTTGACTTGGTTAATTAGTATGTGAACACTCGGCCATTTAACAGGACTATTGTGAGACCAGTGAAATGAGTTTCAGCTTTGTGTTGTATTTGGTATGTCATGAATATCCATTTTTTTACATGGGAAACTAAGCTCTTGTGTAATGGTGTGAGCAATTACCAACCCATGTAAAAGTTTCCAAATGAAATAAAGTATTTTGATTTAAAACTAGGCTTTAAGCCTTTTTTCCTTACAAAGCAATTTTTTGCTGTTTAAACCAGTACTGTTTCAAGTGTGATTACTGAGTCATGTTTTCACTTTAAAGTAATTAAGAGGTGTGGGGTTCTACTTTTTAGTAATCTTCTCTTCAGTTCCCTACTTAAAATGAGTTTGGCTTTTTAAAACTTACTACCAGTTCCCTATTCTAATAGAACATGTGATTTCAGCCTAAGCTTCATCTAAATTTCATAGTTTCTAAAGAAAGTAGACAGTGTGGAACACAGTCTTCCTCTGGGAGTACACTGAGCTTAATGAGCTTGATAGTCTGGTGAGCTCAATAAATCAAATAAACCAAAACATTTCTCACTTTTGAATAAAAGCATTTATCACACAGTGTTTATTCATTCATGGTCACAAGATTGATTGGCTCCTAGAATTCTGCCATATATTGAAACACTTTGTTTTTGTTTTTCCAGTAGGCAAATTGCGGAAGCGCTGGATGAAGGAGAGCATCTCTGATGTTGGCCTGGGAATGCTGAGATCTGTTAAAGAATATGTGGACCCCAATAACATCTTTGGAAACAAAAATCTTTTATAAAGCCCTGCACAACATGATGTACTAAAACTTCTTCAAAATTACTGTTGAAATTCCTCCATTTTCATTGTATTAATATCCCAGTAATCAAATATAACATAGACTAAACTTTAAAAACTAGAAACTTACATTGATTTTTGCCACCCCCTTCCCCCTCCCCCAATAAAGTGTAAACATCACTGTTAATGTTTATGGATTGTTACTTACGATGCTCTTAAACTCTTAAACAACCCACTGAGCACAAAGTGTATTACCAACCAGGAAATGCAAATTTGGTTTTCCAAGTTTGGTTAGGCAACACAGCTGATAGTATTTTCAATGCTGGATACTGCCAGATGTTTCTTACTAAAGCATCCCCTGCAAGGAGAACAAAGACTGACAACAGTGTTTTCTACAGAAGCAGCTGCTCAACCCAGCCTCTTGCTAAACGAAAGCTGCTAGGAGACAGATGAGAGAACACCAAGGAGTACTTCACTGTGCTGAAGGATTAAGTATGTAACAGACTTGTAACCAGTGAGTACTTAAAGTACAAGTGTAGGCTTTGATCAAAAGAGACAATGTAAGTTAAACTACTTCCAAAAACTCAGTAGTCTCCCACCATAATACTATTGGAAAGTCTTGACACACTTGAGCTGTTCGGAGTTGTATTTGCATTGCTGGGATAATATTAAATTAACTGTAGGTAAGTCGCTATAAGTTTTGTACAATGGACATTTCTCACTGTATGTTGAAAACAGGTTTGTAACAAAACTCTGCCTTCATCTGTACTTCAGTCCTAGTGGGGTTTGCTCCTGTTTTGTTTGTTTTGCAGAGATGCAAAATACCTTTTTCAGTAAAAAAAAAAGTTTTGGTTATTCAAATGAAACTGCCCAGCACTGTCTTTTGAAACAGTCTCAATAGTTTAATAAAACACTTAGGTGGACAACATACCATCATCCTGAAAGTAAGATTTCCCATCTTAGTTTTGTACAGTTTCCTATGGCCTTATGAATAATTTACTTCACTAGTAGCCACAACTTTAATTGTCCATTTAACTTTAAGAAAAAGAAATATTTTCTTCATCAGTATGGTATGAGAGTAAGCATTTTTACATTGAAACTTGAATCTTAATCAGTAAAACAAACTAAAAGTATTTGTCAATACTCATGATCCATTTTTAAGGTGGGTTTTTTCTTAAAGTAAATTATCCAACTTTTTGATAATTAATGTATAATTGCATAGGATAGAGAAAATACAGACTATCCTTTGAGGACATTGTCTCTCTAGCCAACTGCTTCACAGCTCTGTAGTGTCAGTTTGGACACCTTTTGTATTGGTAGTACCCTTAATGAGGAGAAAAAGATAAAATTTCATTCTTGTTTTTAAACTATTTTAGAATACTGTCTAATTAGCTCTCTGTTTTGGTAATGTACCAAAAAGAGTATAAAATGCTTGAAAAATACTGCATATCAGACAACTTTGAACTTGTTTAAAGATTAATTTCAATTCTATAATTAAAATGATCAAAAAACATGAACACTCAAAACATCACTTGAAAATGCATGCTGTCAAGGTACTTAAGGAAAACTGCAGGTCATAAACCAGAATGCTAATGCGGTATTTGCAGTGCAGCTAGATTTATTTTAAATGGTCTTTGTTTCACAACATTTCACCCTAAAAATCTACTCTTTTGTATTACTGTGTTTTGGCCCTCAGAGTTCAGATTTCAGCAGCAGCCAAAACAATAGGTGTAGTCTGATTTAGGAAAGTCACTCTTCCCTCTGTGGTTAAGTGTTCCTTATGTACCCCATGGTGTCCCAAAGTGAATCTGTACGTGTTAATGCAGGGGATGTCATCCTGCATACTGCATGACTGTGACTACATGGCCCCAGCTGGGTATCTTGCTGATGACTTGTATCACTGAAATAGGGACCTTTCTATGAGTTGGTAAATATGAAGGGGGAATACAGAGAGTGTTTATGTGCCTCAGTGAAAGTGTATGTCTAACTATGAAGAATCAATTTTGAAGGAAAGTATGTGAAACCTTTTTTGCAGAATGACAGCACAAACAGAATTAAAACAAGTAGTCACAGCTCAGTAATAACTTCTCTCTTAAGATTTTGACTTAAATTACTAAACAGCTCTGCAACATTCTTCACAATTCTTAATTTTCTGACTGGCTTACGCATCCCTTTTTTGTATTGAAATTACATATGCAAAAATTCCTTATACTCTACATCTCTAACCTTTAAATAGCCACTAGCTTCTGAAGTGATTTAAAATGCAGTAAAGATTTTTACTGCATGTCAGTTGTCCTATGGGAAGGTGAAATAACAGGCTATAAGGGGCCCAAAGCAATGTCACTGGATAGCCCTGAGGAAAAGATTAACTACACCTGTAATGGATATTTTTTCTAATGACCACCCTTATTGCTGTCTTCCTAAATATTTTTCTATCTTATGAATTGGTCAGAGCTTAGTGAAACTGCAGTTGAAACACATGTATTGCTGACTGTCTTTAATGTCACATTTAAATTCCTAATGAAAACAGAGAAAAGTGTAATGCAAGTTCAGGAGGCCTAGATACATACATATCATTACCCATTTAAAATAAATCTTCCCCTCTAATACTAAAGTCTTCTACCACTCTTCCTTCCGTATTCTCTGCTTTATAAAGACTTCCCATAGCTGCAGCCTGTTCAGAGATGGAGTTTGATCCATGCAGATCAGAAGTGTTTCTTGGCATAACAGATTATTTTTTCATTTGCTTGACTATTTTGGCCAAGTGTAAGTTACAAGGAGTTTTAATTAAGCTTGTTGTGACTTCCAATTGTGCAGCTTTTGCTCCTTTGAGGGAGGAGAGGTGCAGAGTGAGTATGGCTTGACTGCAAAATCTATTTACATTAGAGAGACTTCTATGGAAGTTCTGAGGAGAAAGAAGAAAATTTGTTAGAAATTGATCCAGGGTCTAAATCTTACAGTCAAAGGAAAACATGTCTCTTCCTGACTTGATTTACAGTATATTGGTTGAGTTAGAGACATCATCTTTGCCTTCCAGCTGTGAACAGAGGCCAGGCCAAATAGTTCTTCCGTAGCAATGTTAATTAACTGAAACCAATTTCAAAGGCAGGGATGCATTAGCACTGAAATCCAGAAAACACAAATTGCTTCTCAATCTTGGAAATGTATGTTTATCAAGGTTGTAATTTAACTTTCTGCAAATAAAGCCAAACAGTGTTTGTCATTTTAGTGTGAGATTAACTGTAAAACTTCAGTTGTAATGGTAAGAGACTATAGAACCTTATATTATTAATAAAAAGAAAATGGGCCTAAACAATTATGTGGTTTTGTGCTGAAACTAAACAAATAGATTCTACTAATTTATTATCTTTGGTTTATTTTAATTTGGTGGTGAACTCTTACCTAAGGAAAATTTAGGAAGGAAAACTATTAGGAAGGCTTTGGTACTTGCAGAGAGAAGTGAGACTGAATTTGTAAATATATGCTAATAGAAGCTCTGCTCCTTCTGCATCTAGGAAAATGAGAGAATATCAGCAAAAGAAGGGCAAAACAACACCTGAACACCAGTCTACTCAGTTCAGAAATTTCATCTCCTCAGTATTTCCTGTTTGGGCAGCAAGGGGACTGTGTCCAGCTGCTTAAGGTTCTGTGTACAAGAATGCACTGTGTGTGAGCAGAAGAGGTATTTCTCTCATATCTGCATTATTGCTATAAAGCCTTTATGCTCTTTAAGCTAAAATGGCTGAAATTGCATCTTGCTTGAAAGAGCTGTTAAATTGTCTTATGTTGATACAGTTTCTTCAACAAATATTCAAAAACTGCAAAAGTCATAGCATGCAGGGGACAGGAGAAGTAATTACATGGTTTAATTTGTAGAACTGTAACGACTTTTCAGTATTATCGAAATTTTGTTGTGTGCTTGTTCACAGGAAGGAGGAAACTACCTGATAGTCAAGCATTTTATTTGTTTCCCTTCTATTAACAGCATAAAAATGCAGTGTTTTTACTTAGATCTAGATAGTCTTAATTTGAAGGAGATCTTAGATAATGATATACTTGTCTCAGGATGATAACCAGATCCCATCAGTGTTCCCTTTGTTTAAAATGAGTAACTTTTATAAAAGTCGGACCTGAGCTTGCAGCTGTGTAAATACTATAGGCTCACTGTTTATGGTTTTGTAGTCCCAACACTGACTCTGAATTCCACATTACTTTTAACATAAATCGATGTCTTTCCCTAGGCTCTTCCTGGAGACCAGAATTGGCAGGTGGTTGCTTTGTTCGCGATCAGCTTTAAGGTCTGCCGTAGTGCTCAAGAGCAGAGGCGGGCAAAGATATTTTTCAAAGATGTTTGCCGTACTGTCTGTTAAAACTACTAGTGCCGTCATTTTGAGATTATAAATTCAGTTTCAAAAATATGTGGGATATAATACTTGACATCTTGTTACTTGCAGTATACAAATACAAGTTGCAATAATAGGTACCTCTACTGCAATGCTGTGAAATATTTAATTTAGGAATTTGTTTTTGCACTTTGGAAAACAAAGCATTGGACTTTTTATGGGAAACTTTCTGAATGTTTCATTTTGATTCAGAATAAAGCTAAATTTGTTTCAATGGACTGTTCAGAAACTCCACTATGATGTTCCTATTTGAGAAGCATTTGGCCTTTTTCTGCCTTCATGGTAGTATGCGGTAGTAGCAGCTTTTAAATGGATATATTTATTGTAGTGCTATAAAGCATCATAGCAGCCTTCTAAAGGGTAAAATGGAAGTGTTCAAAAAGATGATGGACAAAACCCTACGATGTGACTAATGTAAAGTTTAAGCTGATGCTTCTAGGACTTCAGATCAAATTAGGAAATAAGTGAAAAATTATTTTGATTAAAACCCACATTTTAAAATTAAACTATTTTCTAATGATGAGGAATGTCAAGTGATAGTCACAACTTTGCAGTTCAGTATGACGTGGCTTGTCCTAGTGTGCCTGGCCTCCCAGTGTGCTTCTACAAAGCAAAATAAACAGTGGATGGTCTCAGGACAGGGCCTTGATAACACCACTCCCGTTTCAGGCTGCTGGAAGGGCTTGGCTCTATTCCCATGGGTAACACGGGCACTGAGAACATGGATATCTGGCTTTGCTATTGCACCAGTCAGTGCCAGCTCAGCAACCTAATATTCAAAGCAGTTTGAAGGCAACGAGTGGCATGGATGTTATGTACTCAAATGTAAGTTCAGCAAACACTGAAAACATAAAAGGGCAATTTGATAAGCTTGGTTATTCATAAATCAGTTATCAATAGTGGCATTGATAAATGCAATCTTGACGAGGTGCAAGCCTGAGGATGTGGGAATAATGAGAAGGTCCAAACACAGCCGCTGACCTTGCTCCCTCCCAGCCTGTGGCAGCAGCCAGCAGTGTTTTCTGTCTCCCTCTGTTCCTGCTGCTGCCGAGCAGGAAATCCTGGCTGCCCAGAGGCGAGGGTTAAAAGCCCTTCTGAAACATGAGGTGACACACATGCTCACCTAGCAAATACATAGCAGCTGGGTAAATACATGTAGAGATGAGGCCATAAAAGCTGGTCATTAAGGAAAGTAAATCTGGCTAATGTTAGAAAGCAAATGTAAGGAAGGCATGGGTGAGCTGAATGCTGCATGAAACTCAGGTTTAGAATGACACACGTTGACAAGACTTAGGTATGATACTGACCACGCTATGGGCTTAGAGCATAGTCCTGGGTGTATTTGAAGTTTGTTCCTTTACTTGCTTAAGACAGAATTCTGGGTTTAGCCTAATTTGCTCGGGAAACAAAGCAAATGCAATCTCTCTGCTGTTTAGTTTGCTCCTCATTCTTTTCCCTTCGTCTCCACCAAAGCTTTTGAACTTCATGGACAGCTTCAGCCAAACTCAACTGAGATAGGAGCCTCAATGCATTAAATTCTTGCAGGTGTTTGTGGAAAATACCAACCCTAATTTGGGCTGGCAAGAAAGATGAAAGCTGAAATGTCAGCTCAACCTTTGTTAATACCAGAGAATCCATGTGGTAAAAATCCAAATGTTGGTGTACATCAACTTCAGATGTCAGCGTGCTCTGCCTTGCGGTTCATCTTGGACCCTTAAAATACTTTGATGAGTGGGTCAGCCTTGAGGCAAACCAGCCTTTTCAGTGCTGCTGCTTCTGGAAGTACAGGGCAATGCTCTTCTCCCAGTCAGGTTTGTTTGTTTTTATTAAAATTTTCTTAATAAATGAAGGTTTTGTTTTTCTCTGTTCATGCTTGTAACTATGTTATGTCCAAGTTCTCAGCTGTACTCAGCTTTACAGGTTAGCATATTCTAGCGCAGGAACATGAAGAACAGAAGCTGCTGGCTTCCTTGAGATGGTATTGGAGCTCAGTTTATACATGCAGGAGTGCCTCAGATGGATTGTAGTTGGTAGCCTTCTTAAGAGGTGAGATCCCTTTAAAGCATAGCATTAAAAACAGTCTGCAGGGAACAAGAACAAGCTGTGAAAAGGGGCTGGGGAGGGAGAAGGGGAAAGACAAAAGGTGTTGGAAGAAGACAGCAATAAGCTGGGTCTGTGTGTGTGTTAACAAAGTCCTCACCATTCTCCTAAAGAAGAGTTGCTCTGGCTTTACAAGCATGGAGTCCTTCCACATTGTTGCACAGCATGTGGTTGAGGAAGCAGGGGGTTACTGTTTTAGATGGAGGAGATGAGTGACTGCTGCCTGAGGGGCCATGGAGAAAGGCTTTTGCGAAGGCTTTTTA
Organism: Gorsachius goisagi; assembly: GCA_018403395.1. Taxonomy (NCBI): domain Eukaryota; kingdom Metazoa; phylum Chordata; class Aves; order Pelecaniformes; family Ardeidae; genus Gorsachius; species Gorsachius goisagi. The sequence continues at coordinate 82,661 of BOSO01006924.1, read as the reverse complement.
CTCCTGTGTAGCGCAAAGGTTAGCATTGCAACATGGAACGCAGAGGTTGTCCGTCTGCAAAGCTTCAGCAGGCAGCACAGCCCATCAGCATGCTTAATAAAAACTTCTTTGTACAACTTTACCGGTCTGTTGCATGACTTATTGCTAATGAAATAGTGATCAGGAAGCAAAGAGAATTGCTAACGGGGAAAACAGAGCAAAGGCAGTGCAAGCCAGTGTCTTGTGTGTATGGCTAAATTACTCTGAAATGAACATCTGGCAGCAACAGCTAGGCAGAAGGGACCTGGTTGCTATAGAGAAACGATAAATTTAGGACAGTAACAGATCTGCTGCCTTGGTTACAATTTAGTGCTTTTTTAAGGCCGATGAGAGGAAATCACTATCTCTTCATTTGTAGAGCTTTGTGCCGCTCTGCGGACATGAATAAAACAGGACATTATTTCCTGTTCTTTTCAGTAGCTCATGTAAGACTCCGCTAGGTATCTGGGCTTGAGCAGTCAGCATTCAGGTGTTTACAGCCGAGCATTTGTGGGCCAGCCTGCTCAGCCATGCTACAGTGCTTTGGGTCCTTCCACCCAACCTCTATGACAGTGTGATTTACATTACTAAAACCAAGATCATCCCTATTGCTGTTGCAGAAAGGATAGGCTGATTATCTGCTCCTTTGAAAAAAATGGTAGAAGAGCAAAAGTGTTGCTTTAGTCTTCTTTTCTTTTGTTTGTTTTAAAACCACATGCTGATATGCTACAGCTGCAGACCAGTCAGCACATAGGAAAGTTAAAACAGCTGTGAGTGGTAGGGTAGGGAACCTTGTGATGAATGATGCATTTGTAATGAGTTGCACAATTGCAGAGACACTATAGCAATCAGCAAGACCTTCAGCAGCCAGAGCACAAGTACTGACCACCAAAGTTAAATGCAAATTCCCTTAACAGCCAGCTAAGTAGGTTTATGAACACAGGGACTAGTGTCTAGGAGTAATCGTGCTTGCATCCATTAACCTCTGCATGTGGAGCCGTGTTTTGGGTGCTGACGCTTAGCGTCTTGAATCGTAACTGTGACGTTACACTTCTGCTGTGAGTCTGAATGACGGGATTTACTCATTGTTTCTAACGAGCTTATTTGCAAGCAAAATGGCTGTGCGTGCTGGCTTCCTGGGAAGGTGGCTGGGGAGCCGCGTGCTAAGATAGCGGAGGTTTGCTGGTCTCCCACCAGGCCGGATTGCATGGGTATTCAACACAGGGAGAGCTTAGCTGCCTCACAAGGGCTGTTTTCATTCTCTGCATTTGCAAATGCCTGCCATTTTGTTTCAGATGGACTTTCCTTGCTCTGGCTGTGTATATTCTGGTCCTGAAAGAGGCAGCTTTGTCCTTCACGTGGTTTCCAGCCCTGCCTGAGCAAATCTCACCTGCCTTCGCCATGTCGTGTGTGGGCACATGGACCGCACCTGTCCTAGCAACCTTAGAGGGAAAGCTCTTGCCTCTGGGGAGGGAATATTTGAGCAAAGGAGAAAGAAGAAACCACTCTCTGAGGGCTGCTTATTTCAAAGACGGCAGTCAGCCCTTTCCTGGCTGCAAATGGCTCAACGTATTTCCCCTCCCTCCCCAACGACAGTAACAGGTCTCAGCTGTAATTTTGTGCCAGGTGAGGAGGAGATTGGTGCACCTGGTGGGGGGGCCAGGAGTCAGCCCTCACCTGGCCCTCCTCTTGCCCAGCCACAGCTTTTGCCTGCTCTGGTGAGGGGAGCTGCTGCAGGTGTGTGGTGAGGTGGGGCTGCGGTCCCGGGAGCCTGCTGCAGAGCGGTGTGGCCCACGGGAGCCAGCAGGATGATCCCTCCTGAGGTAAGAGGGGATGTGCTTGTGAGGACACTGGTGCTTTTGTTTCCTCCCCATCTGCTTGTTTGGAAGCCAGTGTGGGCCGTGGAGGGAGAAATCTGCAGTGGGGCTGCCCTTGGCTGGACAGGGTGCCCCGGGGAGGCCCCGTGGTCAAAGGGGCTCTGAGGTGACAGCAGAGCAGCAAAGGCTCCCCTCCCTGGGCCAGAATGAAGCTGCATGAGGTGCCCCCTCAGAGACAGCCCCTTGGAGAGGGGCCTGCGGGAGGGCTTGCCCCAGGGCTGGGATAGCCAGGACTGCTCCAGGGAAATGCGGAGCTGAGGGGAAAATCCAGGCATAGCTCTGCGGAGTCCAGCGTCCCTCAGGGCGTATCTGTGCATCCACAGGCACCTCTTGGCTTCTGCTGATGTTTCAGACATGTTGAGGCAGGGTTTGGATGTGAGGCCTGTGAGTCCTGAATGACTTAAAGAGGCTGTTTCAGTTTTGTGTGGTTATATTACTTGCTTATGATAACCATTCTGCAAATCATGTTCTGCCCTTGTTTTTATAAGCAGCCAACCCACATGTATCTGGCCTGACTTTGCTAATGGATCTGTTTTTCATATGTTGAATGAGCTTGAGGTTAGTAACTGCTCAGCTGTGGAGCAAGGGCAATCATTGTTATTTGCCTTTGTGCTCTGAAATCACTTGGTGATTTTTAGCAGAAAGAAGTAAAATGAAGTATAATCCAAATTTTGCTAGGTATGCTGAAGCTTCTTGAAAGCAGGAGGCTTCTGTGGTGCCGCTAACAGTCACTCATGTATGAAACACTCTGCATTTGGCCTTTAAAATGTCCCTCTTTTGTATGCCATTTCTGTCGACTTTGAAACATGTGACTGTGAAATGTTGATGGACATGCTTACATTTTTGGATGTGAAGAATGGCTCCATTTCAATCTTTGCTACTTTTTCAAAGCAATACATCTGGGAAAAAAAAAACCAAACCAAAACATTCCTATATAGTGGAAGCTACAACTGAATTTGCTCTTAACCACTGTACTACAGTGACTTGGGTATAACCTGCCTGTAAAACTCCCCAGCTGCTCTAACTCTTTTCCTGTTGGAAGGCTGGCCATAGAATAAATTAAGAGTACAGAATTGAAACCAAGATGTGAAATTAAACTTTTATTAAAGTAAATCAGGTCCTGGATTTATTTTAAAAGAGTGAGGCAATAAAAGTGAACATATAAAAATTGCAATTTAAAATAATGTACATTCTTTTTATGTCATTTCTCTGTTTTCAATTTCATTGGCACAACTGAATTATATTTACTTAAGTTGCATACCTGTGTTTTTCCAACTGTGATGGTGGCTTGTGTGTTTGATGCCCTTCGCTTTTGGGATGCCATGGAGAAAGCAGGGGGAATATAATGGAAAAAGGAAACCACAGAGAGCTTGTTACATCTCCTCAGTTCGCCGCCATCTGGCACCCATGCAACTAGGGCTCCTTATTTCGCCGCAGGGGAAGAAGACTCTGGCCTCTGCCCAAGGTGTCCTGCAGCTCCCAGGGCTCCCCAACCCTGGTGGGTAGGCAGCTGCCTGAGCTGCAGAGCCCCTGCTCCTGTCCTGCACATCAGTGGAGACCTGGGTCCCCTCCAGGTGCTCTACATGCTGCACAGGGGCAAGAGGGAGAAGGGATGACTGCATGGGCGAGGATGCTGTCTGTGGGCATCGGGGCTGTTTAACTTTTCACAGAATCACAGAATGGCAAGGGTTGGAAGGGACCTTGGGAGATCATCTAGCCCAACCCTCCTGCTAAAGCAGGTTCACCTAGAGCAGG
>BOSO01006924.1:0-78960 GCA_018403395.1 Gorsachius goisagi | reverse complement strand
CTGAAACCTCTTATGCTTCAGTTTGTGCCCATTGCCCCCTGTCCTGTTGCTGGGAACCACTGAGAAGAGTCTTTGACTATTATTATTTAACTATATAACTAGTGAGGCTCGGTGTCCAGATCATCATTTCCCTGTAGTTCAACAAAAATGGTAGCATGAGTGAAACATTTGGATTATCTTGAATTACCTTACCTATTGATATCATTGATGTGTATTGTTTCACTTCACTGAAGGTAAAATAGAGGGTCTTCCCTCTTGCTTCAGGATCTGGAGTAAGGAGAGAGAACCTTTGTTTCCTTTCCGGATTATTCTGAATTCTTCTGCATTGAAGAAACTGTAATTCCTGTAAAAGAGCATTTTTCTAGTGTTCTCTGGGAGGAAGACTGCAGGACAGGGAGGAGGTAAATGGGTGAGGTGCATCTCATGCCCAAAAGGGATGTCATGTTTGCCATGGATGCAAAAGGAAGAATCACCTGAGTGGAACAGAAAAATTACTTTAGAAAAAGTATTTAGCTCTGCTTGCGTAGTTTGCTCATTCTCTCTATCCATCCCATTTGTTTGCAGAACTATGGTCTCAGTCCTGCAGCTACCGAGCCCCTTCGATTACCATTGTCTTGAAGATGCACTAATTGTAATGGATCGAGCCTGCATCTCATAATCAGCCCAAAATGCTGCACCGCATCTATAGTGGTGCCATCCACAGATGGCTGGCAAGGTTAGTCATGTCTTTCATAGGTACTATAGTTGCTTTCAAGAACAAAAATCAGTTTTTCACCTGTTTGCAACTGACCATCGCCCTATTTCTATGAAGCGTTGGCTAGCAAAGACTGCAGCGGCAATACATTTTAAGGCATTGGGACAGGCTTGCTCAGCGTGGATACAATACTGCATTCTTCTGAGTTTCTTGTGCAAGTTGTATCAGCAGAAACAGTTTCTGTGCTTCTTGTGGAGGCTTTCTTTTTTGAATGTTAGGGACGTTAATTGAGGCTACACTGGCAAAGTTGTGCAGAAGTTTTCATGCAGGACAACATTTTGCTCTATCATTGGTTCTCCTGGCATTTGATAAATTCAAAGAAAATAATTTATCTGTTTTGCTCAGTTTATAAAGCTGGAGGGAAATTGTTTGGGTTATTTCAGCTGGACAAAAGACAAGATTTATAATTGAGCATCCTGAGTCAGACCTGTCTGCTCTGGAGCACTCAAGAGTCATCAGCTGGAAAATGAACTTACAGCAGATCTGTGCTCGTGCTTCCCGGGGCTCCCAGTGCAGACCCTTCTCTCCTCAGATTTGGGGTAAGCTGCATACTTAGTGGTGGTTTTAATTCACATCAAGGTAGTTTATGTGGAGAATTAATACAGATTAGCTACAGCAATGCAACTATTGTGTTGCTAATTCATTCTCTAGTTTACTAGGCACAGTTAATATCTCTATGTGGAGAAAATGCTAAATTATCTATCCTGGAGCTATTGTTTCTCAAAAATTGCACAGTCGAGCAGTAGCCTGCAAAGCTGATGTTTCCCTTCTGGTGTGTGGGAATGGGTAAGGCTATTATTTTGAAAACAAGATCCCATTCTTGCTGGCCCCATTACTGTTGCCCTGTGGCCCTTCCACTTTGGGATGGGAGAGATGCAAAGGATGCGTCTGCTGCAATGCCGGGGCAGAACAGAGGGGGCTAAAGCTCTTGTGGTTTCTCTGCTGTTACCAACATATTTGCCATCTGGAAATCACTGAGGGAGCCTGTTAATTCAATTTTATTACTGTATATTTTACAGACTGTCAGAGGAGCCCAGGGCTTTGGGACAGGTCTTCATCTTAGTTTAGTCTAAATCAAAATAAATAATAAAATCCTCATGAAGATGTACAGCCACTGTGAGATACTTATCCAACCTGACATGATGAAAAAATAAACTAACGATGTTTTATAGGCTCATGGAAAAAAATATTTACTTCCTTCATATGACTGTGCCAATAGTGTTTTAAACAGATTAAAAGTGAAGACAGATGCCAATGTTCGTACCAATCACTTTGCATATGAAAAAAACAAAGAAGGAAACACAATTATCCCAAATTTAAGCTTGCCAAATCCGATTTAAATGCATTAATGTCTGGTGCAACATGTACTTGTTTCTCTTCTAAAACTAAGCAAGTTTTTGTATAGGTTTGGCAAACCCCTTGAGATAGTTGAAGAAAAATGGTACAAATGCATATTGGGTAAGATTTTGGATCAGAATATGCAGTTTAAGAATGCAACAAAGTTTCAGATCAGGCTATTTTAGTCTGTACAGTTATGTTTCTAAAGATACATCTGATATACCACCAGCTCTTGGAGTAAGGTTCTGTTCACCAAAAAGACAGAGTGCTTGCAAAGTAAGCGTGTGAACCCAGCTGAATGGAGCCCAATGCTACGGTGAGTACAGGTACAATTTCAGTGTTCAAGCATTTTAAGTGTTTGCTGAGGAAGTATAAATGCCTAGGAAAACTGGGGGATGTGAACAAATCCTGTACCTAGCACAGTATTTGCAAAGTCCAGGCTGCATGCCAGAAACAACTAGTTTTGCTTGGTTTTGTGTTTCTTAAATGGGTATTACTTTTGGCACAGGGCTGCACTTCTGCTGTGATTTGCATCCCCTGCTAAAAAAAAAAAAAAAACCAGATTGGTAGCTCTAACATTAGGAAGCTTTGGAATCAAAATTTACCACATGGGTAGCTGCATGATGAAAGCACTCAAGTTTCATCTGTACGGCAGCTGCCAATCCCAGCCCCTGTGAAGGCAGTGATGAGGCTGCTGTGGGCTCGGGGTGGCGAGACAGGGCAGAGTTCAGGCATGTCTGCAGACGTACACATGTGAGCATAAAATGGAGCATTTGGTAGATGGTACCAAGGAGGGGAAGTTTTGTTTCAAGGATGGAACAGTTCACAAGAAAAATGGAGATAAAAGTGACCAATTCAACACACTTGTGGCACTGACTGCCATATAAACATGTATCTTGCCTCACAGTGTATCAGCATTATTAGCCTTTCCCCCATAAACTACACCAAATAACGAACGAATTTCTGTATGGCAACAGTTCTCAATGGCTCTGAGAAAGGACGCCCCGGCACTCTGCCACATCCTTGCTGAGGACTTGCAAAGTCCTGCAGTCATGTAGCACTGGCTTTTTTTCCTGGATGACAAACTGATGGTACATTAAGAGACTGTTTAAAAATGTTTACTTTTTGCCTCAAACTTGGTCTCCCACAGAAGCTGAATATGTGATGTGCAAATATCAAAAATGTACAAATCAAAAATGGGAGAGAATGCGGTCACGGCATCATAAACAAGCCTCAGGAGGGACTGGGATTCACGATAAGACAGCGATGATCTTAACACCACTGAGAAACATGTAACATACTGACCTGGAGCTGAGCTTGAACTTTGAATGAGCTAAGCTTCTCTTAGCAGTGTACTCAGGAGCAAGCATATCCCAGCTCTCCAGATCTTCTCTGGATCTTAATTCTGGCTGGGAAAGCTCCCTATATCTGATTTATATCTGGGATGAGTTTTTCATAAGTCAACATACTTCTGAGAAGGACAGGGTTTTGCTTCCTAACTTACTTTAATTCAGACCTGCAAAATAGCTTCTAAAACAGTGTGCAAAAATTGCTTAGTGTATTCCTGCCCATGGGAGATGTGTAGTTGGCTTTTGTTTTTTTTAAATGGATTTGAAAATATCTGACCAGCCATGAGTATGATCAAGATTAACTGCTATGCAAAATGACTGCTTTCGGAGAATAGTGCTGATCAGAGCTCAGCAAGAATGAAAGGTGTGAGCTCTGTTAGGTGATACAAATCTGTTGTGAAAAGACTGGCAATGCTTATGGTCTTTCCTCTTTTTTTTTTTTTTTTTTTTTTGTTAAACTGTTTCTTTCCCTTTAAAAAAAAAGCAACCCACCAACCAACCCCCCCCCAAAAAATATGTAAACCAGAAGCACAACAGGATACATCAGCATACGTCAAATCAATGCAGGAAGCAGTGACTGGAGCAGAGGCCTATAAATCAATACAATGGGCGTACAGGGTGGCATATGAGCCTTTTGCTCCCTCCCTTCCTTCACAGGCAGTATCATTATTTTCTAATTGGCCACCCTGGACTAAAGTGGATGTCCCTGGCCCCTTTTCCAGGCATGCCCATTACTGTAAGCGCTATGTGACTGTGCAGTTTGGTCTGTTTCCTTCCTGAGATGCTTTCGGAAAGACTCCAACCTTTTTATCATTCGGAGCTACAGTAAAAGCTGTCTACGCACTCACTGGCAGAGCGAGCAACCCCATTTCTTAGTGCTTTAGCTAAGCACTCACTGACTGATAATGCTGCCGCTGCCTCCTACCAGCCATGCTGGAATGACATACTGGACAAGGGGGTCTCTCTCCCCTCTGTCTTCTCCAGTGCTGGCCAAAAGCAGTCTGAAAATATGGTAAATCTTCATTTAACTCTAGATCAAAGATCACTTTATGACTGCAAAGAAAGTTAACTCTCACTTTAAAGCCAGATGGTGCGGGTTTGAATACTAAGAAGATAGATGTTAAAAAACAAATGGATGATGGAGTATTTACTTAGAGTTGCTGGACTTCTCTGTTCTTAAAAAGCATTTTCTATTGCCACCACGTAGCAGCCAAGGATCAGTCTGATGTTGTTATTTCAGTTTTCTGAAATGAGTTTAAGGTGTTTAAGATTAACATACATTTAATCACAGTTAGCAAGCTGATTTTTTTTTTTTTTAAAGTTCAAGTAAATGCCTTTCAGAGTCCTTGTTTTCGTTTTCCCATTGCTTGCATACTATACAGCAACCTTAACATCTCATAGGAAAAAGTGAGCAACTTGATCACCGCTTATGTCAGCGTACCCTAGAAAAGTACCAGCTGGCGGTGGCAAGCTTCTTCCAGCAGTTCTTTTACAGTGTCCATCATGATCTGGAGGAACCTTGGTCAGAGAAGGAGGAGGAAGATTCCCAGTTCGTTTAACCTTTGGTCTTTCTGGAGGCATAACATCAGGAGTATTTATTACTGCTGTTCATTTTTAATGGCCTTACTAAAGGCCAGCGACTCCTTAAATGTTTGGTGGGCCCCTAGCCCAGCTGTGAGTAATGAACTGCCTGTGACAAACTGATGTGAATTCAGCCCACACAGGGCAGTTTGCTATAAACATGAATTCACTGCCTTCCCTTTTGACAATTATCTTTATTTCTCTCATGGACTGAGCCAAAGGATCTGCTCCAAAGATCCCAAACTCTTAACACATTCAAAGTCTCCCTGCAACGCTGCAGTTCAGGGCCATCTCTTAATTGCCACTGGCCTAGGCAAGAATTAGAGGTGCAACCACGAGATGCAAGGCTGCAACATCAGAAAGGATCGTTCTCTTAGAAATCACCTGGGAAAAAGCTTCAGCTGAAAAGAAGAACGAGGCCATTGGGTTACTCCCTGTCCCAGGTGACAGAGGATGTCACCTCTATTGAGGAGTCCTTCAGTTTCACCGTAGTTGTTCTCTATTTGTTCTCCCAATCTCTCCCCATACTGTGGTCCCACTGCCAACAAGGCCCGCAGCCCCCAAGAGGAGATTTCCTCTCATGATGAATTGCCCTTCCCATACAAAAGCACAGGTCCAAGTCAAGCAGCTATGCTAATAATTGGCTCTGAAACAAGGACTATCCATCAGTTTTTCCAAACTGACCCTTCCAAAGTTTCGGGATGCCTTCCTTGCTTCATGGTATGACGGGGTTTTTTAATTTTTTTTTTTTTTCCCAATAATTGAGTCTGACTTCTATTAGCTACTCTGATTCACCTTTTGGTGGTTTGTTGAGCTTAGCTTGGTTTTTGAAAATATAATTCTTTCTGTGGGTGCTGGGTTACAGTTATGAGGTGTTAATGGGCCCTGGCAGAGCAATCGTGCGTCCTGGAGCATGTTAGGGTTTGCTTTGGGCCTTTATTTCATTCTCTCTGTGCTACAGCTTGAATATGTGTTCATTTGCTGTTTGGCTTTACCTCTGTCCCATCACTTGCGCTAGCTTTTGTTTCTGTTCTGCCAGGCTGAGAAGATTAGTGGGATTTCTGCCATGCAGAAATATGGCTGTGGAGTCCTGAAGCAGCATTACCAGTAGTTTGCTGAGAAATGTTGTGTTTCACCAGGGAATGGGCAGAGTTGCTGTGGTCCTAATTTTGTTGTGTATTTGAATTTGTTAACACCAATAGATTTTACTGTTTCTTTGTTCCTTCTCGGGCTTCTTCTGTTTCTGGTCATTATGAGGATTTGCTCAAAAATTAACATGCTTGGGCTGTCCATACGTTTGCACTTTGTTCTGATGTGTATTGTAACTTTCTGTGATCTATGGCCCCGGCACAAGGAACTGGCAAGGAAGTGCCTAAAATTGTGGTTTGGCTACAGATATCTGTTTTAGAGTCCTGTCCCTCTATTAATCTGCATTACAGACAATAGGCTGGATTGGTGCAACTCCATCGAGCTTTGATTCAGTGACCCAAAATTTATGCCAGCTGAGAATCTGGCCCAATGTCTTATTTATAACTGAGATGAAATTCAGAGGGGGAGAGAGAGAGGTAATATCCTTTATTAGATCCCCTTGATTTATTTGAGGGGAAAAAAAAACAGAGAAGTTTTGGGGCATGCAAGACCCCTTTCAGGGAGAAGAAGTATCTTTGTGAGGATGCTACAGGAATTGTTATTAACAGCATATCTGCAGCAAAAAGACTTTCAGAAAAAATGTGCATGAATAACATTGCAGCACTGAGCTTTCTATGCTGGGTCCTGCACTCTTCCCCACACTGAGCCCTCCCCTTTTGTCGTAGCTGTCTTACTTGGGGAAAAGGAGACTTGTGGTCATCTCTGCCCATATCTGACAGTCTCTTGTGCAGCTGGCCCTGTTTCTTCCTAAAACTGATCTGTTTGTAAGGGTTGGTGTGGGACCTGGCCATGCCTTCCTGACAGCGCTGCTTCTCTCTTTCCTTGAATGAAAGGAGTGTACAAAACCATCTTGCTAGGTTTACAGAAGTGGGCTGGGACCTGGGACTTCACCCTCTCCACCAGGTCCTAGGACACATCTTAGTTTGTTGTGCTGTCACACATCCGGCACTGATGTTTGCACCTCACAAGTAGAATCACAGAATGTTTTGGGTTGGAAGGGACCACTAGAGGTCATCCAGTCCAACCCCCCTGCAGTGAGCAGGGACACCGCTAAGTAACGGGATGCAATTAGAAAATGTGAATTTGATGTACTCTCAGAACTATTAACTTATGACCTTTTCCAGTGGGACTTGAGAATAAGATGACCAAGACTGCTTGAGTGAGTGGGCAGTCCTCTGTCCCCGTCTGTGGGCCTGGGTTCGGCAGTGGTGGCACCACAGAGAGCTTTCCCTGAGGGCATGGTGAGGTGAGGGCTGCTGTCCATTTTCTCTGGACAGGCAGAACTACCAGGTCAGCATATGTGAACACCAGGTGTAGGTGTGTGATTTTGGCTGCAAGTACAACTGGTGTGACAGACCCCCATGAAGCGGAGGCGGCAACGCTGCCTTTCAACATTTGCATGCACTGGATCTCAGAGTCCCATGCTTAAAGCAGGACTTTAATAAATGTCCTTGAGCAAGGAAACCATTTCCTCAGTTCTCCTAGGAGCAAGAGAAACCAATGCCTTGCCTGGGATCCTCATTGGCTGCTGCCGGCAGGTGTCCCAGCCATGCCTGGGCCAGGACCCGACTCTACTGAGGATTTACCGCTTGGTCTGTCAGCATGAATGCATCCCACCTTCTTCATGCTTTTTAACACCCTGGTGGGGTTTGCTGCAGAGACCTCACTTAGATGTCTCTCTGAATTCACTGAATGTAATAGGTGAAATGATGGAAGGAGCTCAGACTTAAATGCAGGGGGTACAGGGTATAACAGAAGGAATAAATCTTTGTCCCCCCTTCCCAGCCAGATGCGCCGTAAGCCTGACAGACTTATGATTTTATACAGAGAGCAACATATGCTACAGTTTTTATTTCTCTAGCCATTAATCAAAAGGTATTTTGTATAAACAACATAATTGCTAGCTCTGGCCAGCATGGGTGGGCTGACAGAAAGGCTTTGCAGTTCTCTATGGCACAGATAAGCTTTGCCAGACACCAGCCCTGGTAGCCAGCAGCAGCTGTAAGGACCATACGCCAGTGCGGGTGGGTGTGCGGGGCCACAGGCCGGGCTCAAGCTGCAGTGCTGGCAGGAGCGGGAAAAGCTGTTTTTTTCTGCTAGACCAGCCTAACGCTACTAGGACTGAGAATATTAGTGTTTCAGCAGCAGAGACAAACCCTCTTGCATCTGTCTGGGTTTTTTGTTGCCTTCACGCGTAATCGCTTGGGTTACGTCTCCTCATTTTGTTGCAATGCCAAACCTGTGATTTTTCTTTTCTTAGTTGCGGCCAAAGAATGTAAAACTACAGACAAGACAGCTTAGTGCACGTTAGCAGGTGACTTCTTGCCCACAACCCAAAATACAGCTGGAAACTAGAAATACTAACAAGACTTTCCCTTGGTGCAAGGGACCAGGGGGTGATGGGAGCTGAGGGCTGGGTGTGATGGTGGGTGTGACGTTTGGGCAGTGAGATGCCTGCTGGCAGTGAACCAGAAGTGCTAGGCTGGAAGCCCTTTCATGGGTCTTTTGAAAGCCAAGCCTCAGGTCCTTTCTACCTTGTGTGGAAAGCACAGATGCTTGAGCACCTTCCTCTGGAGGGCAGGGAGCTTTCAGGCGCTGCAAGGGTGCCTGCTGTGAGCAGGTGGTGCTTGGACAGCTTCTGGTGAGCCGTTGGGAGAGGACAGCAAAGCTTCACGGCATCAGAGTTATTTCTTGAAAGGAAAACATTTTATTGTCCCATTTTATACTGCTATTTGGCACGGTGGTCATTTCTCTCAGAGGATTGTTTCCAGCCTACTGATGCCAGGTGATGTGAAGCTGCAGCCAGGCCAGGACTCTGCCAAGGTGATTTTGAACAGCAGCCAGTGTGAGAAAGAAGTGCCAGACTGATAACAAAATTGTGCTTCTGAAGGCACTTCCAGGAATTAGCAATCTATTTTAATTTTAAGAAATCTGACAGTTTTGTGAGTGTAATTTCTAAAGGTCTGGGATAGATCTACCCAAGAGCAAATGCTCTGATTCTCTTCTCCCAGAATTTTTCTTTGAGGAATTTAAAATACCAGACTTGCTCTAAGATTAATGCACAGATGGCACCAGAAACTAACATCCGTATTACAGCGACAAAAGTCATGCATCTTTGTTATTGCTATCTTCATCTGTTGGGAAGGATCCCATCAACTACAGATTATCGCTCAACTCCTGTAGTTACCAAAAGCCCATCAGTGGCAAACAAGGCTAATGTGAGGTGTGAAACATGCCATTGGGTCAGCCATCCTCCCCCTGCCTAATTCCAGCTGTTATATGGGGTTAGTCTGTTTTGGGAGTGGCGGTTCTGCTACATTTAATTTCCCTAGAAATCGTCATAAAAGCAGGGGACAAAGGGAAATTAATTCAGCTGTAGAAATTGCTCCAACACAGTTGCCCTTGGAGGTTTTCTGCTTAAATTGGGCAGCTTTAAAGGAAGACAGAAAACTTAAGAGTATACTGAGAGAGATCAGCCCCCAGTAGCAAATTTCAGAGCCAAATCTTGATGCCCAAAACCTTGAGATTTTTAAATCGGAGTTTTGATTTAGCAAGCTCTAGAAGTAAACTCCTTCTTCAAAACTTGCACAGGAGCCAGGCTAGCATTCCTTAGCATTTCAAAATATAGTGCTGGTTACTTGGTGGAGAAAGCAGATTTATATTTGGCTGGTCTGGAAGTGACTGATTTGCTGAACATCAGATGATAGAATTTGCTATAACAAATTGTTGGATCGATGATCTAATGCACAAGTATGCTGTTACTGACAACATGTGATGATTCAAAGGCAACAAACATATTTTGCTGTGCCATCTCTTAGGGGAGTAATTTCTTCCTGACACTTCTAGTGATCATCTTACACCACGAAGCATGAGATTTGATTACCGATACTTTAGCATGCATAACTACAAAGGTTGTTATTTTTAATGGAGTGGACAGCGTGTCTCATGGGAGTTATAAACACATTGTGTGGGTTTGAAATGTGATTGTTGTGATTTGGCTGATTCTAATACAGAAGGCTTTGCACAATTAGATTAGCTGATGAAAATACAGCATTGCTCAACAAATCAGCAGGATTCATAGTTAACATTTTTCATGAAGTCTCTGTGTAAGGCAGTTGTTTTTCTCCTCAGTAATACATCTATCAGGAGTAGCAGCAATTTCTGCTGAGAATGCCAGGGCTGGGAAGAGCAGCGTGGAGTTGGATGGACCAGAAATGTCAGTTTTGTATGTCTTAAAGTGAGAGTTGCAGTGACAGGGCACTATGATTTGGAGTGACTCATCAATTAAGTAAATGAATTTTCCATCATCCTTTTGTCCCTCTCTTCTGTGGTGGTAATTCTGGCCGGCTACCTTGCAAATCAGAAGGACTGATCTTCCATGAATATCTTCTCATGCTATTTACAAACACTCCTTCAAAAGCCAACATAAACTGGCTTCAATTTTTGATGGACAGATGTTAGAGAAGTAGCAACATGCTAAAATCTCGCACACTGCCTTCGGGATTTTTCCAGTTTGTGTGTATGTATTGTACAAATGCTCTGTCTCAGATTAAACCACCAGATTTACTCTGAGCTCAAAGGCTGCACAACAAATAACCTTCCTCTGGTTGTTTTTAATTTGATTCTGAAGTCTGATATGAAATAAAAGAGCTAAAATAACCTCAGAATGTGCTATTAGCACAAGCCAAACCTATTTTTCTTATATTGTTTATGCAACCAGATTATGAATGATTTCAGAGTGCAGACTATGTGGGATTTGCTGTCGAACTGTAGTCTCTACACAGGATGACAGTAAAGGCGAGGACTTGTGTCACATTTGGTCCCATACCTGGTTCTGTAGTTTGACTTCCCAGAGCAATCAATTTGAGGCTATTTACAGCCTGAGTGCTGGATTTACACCTTATCCGGTGTTGCCCTGCACATAAAGCGTGAACACTGCATCAGAACATGCTTTTGTGATTAGACTTTGTATTTTTGTGGTGGATTGTTTCTCTGAAGTATCTGTTCCTGTTACAGGATGGGTGCTTTTTCCTCTTGCACGATATCAGCATTGAAAACTTGGTATAAGGCTATATAAGATATATATAGGACTATATAGCATATACAGTCTCGGTATAGGGCTATGCTTTGACATATATGTGATTAAGTTTGGCCCTCCCCTTACTTCAAGATACAATGAACTTTTAAATGATAGCAAATATTTGACTTATTCTGTGAAAGCTGATGAATGCATCTCACAGACAGAAAACAGAGGAAAATAAGTTCTTGTTAACACTGGTGCTTCAAAAACTGGGTGGGTTCTTCTTGGCAATGCTTTCTCTTTAAAATGAACTTTTGAGTTGCTAAGTGGTACTTTACATTAACAGACAAGTCCAAAGAATATGGGGAGACCTTGACCACTAAAAAAAAAATCCTCTTGCTAAAGATAATGTTCTCATCAATCTTCAACATAACATAAAATCCTTTAGCATTTGGGTTAGTTCCAAGCCCAGAGGGATGTATTTCTCTTTCAACTCTTTTCCTCAGACAAATGATCCAAATAGGAAAATCCTACATAGTGCTCTCCTGTCCGCCCTGAGTTCAGCCACAACCTTAAAGCCAGTCACAGTTACTGTGACTCACGGCACCCTTCTCATGCCCCCTCTTCTGCCTGGCCCATCCCCAAAAGCTTGAAACACCTGAATAGATGGATAGAGATGGATAAAGTTATTAAAAAAAATCTCCCTTGTGCTTGGTCTTATTACAGGACCGTGCAGCTAGGAAGGGGGATGTTGGTCCACAGCTCAACCCCCTTCAGCTCCTTTTCAGAGTTGAATGTGTGGGCGTCTGACTGTGGTCTCCACCAACAGAGGTTCTGGACCTTCAGTTTCTGTGAAACTAAATAGAAATTACAAGCTGCCTTAAATATTTATGTAGTTTTAATGGGCAGTTTTTTCTCTCCCTCCCTCCCCTCCCCCACCTTCTTTTTTGATGGCTTTCTCGTTTAGTGCTTTTTGGATCCAGTCCCTGCATTTATAGATACCAGGGGAATACTTTACCCACATGTCTGCCTACCCACTCCACCTTTTGATTTTTACGGAGACCTGTAGCCGTGACTGCATTTACAGTGTGGCAAAATGGAATTTAAAAACAAATTGAATCACACCTTGTGGCCACCACAACTCAATCCAAATGCTGCAAGTATGAGGACCTTAAGTTATTATGCAGAAACCCTTATTTTCTTCAAATATGCAGACCAAATGTTCTGTGTCTGTTTCACCTTTTCTTCATTTCACCTTATTTGAAATTAGAGTGACAATGGATATAGAGCATGCCTGTCTGCCTATGTCTGGTAGGATTTCATCTATGAATTCATATTACTTTTTTAATATTGCTGATAAGTGATAGCTTTATTTCTAGACCATCTAGGGGATACAGAAGATGCATTAAGCCTTACATAGTATAATCAATGCGGTGGCCGAGCTCATGTTCATATGAATTTACCATTAAACTAATGTTGCCAGATGTATGTAGAGGATTAGGAAAAGCCAAAATTTAAGATGTCTTGTCTCCAGACTGGATGTTGAGATCAGGTATTTGTTATCTAAAGTAGGTGAGAAGTAAGGCGAGTCATCTTAAGACTCATTACTTACAATGATTTTCTGGATACTTTTTTAGTGGATTTTTAGTGGGCAGTGGGCTGCCCATTGAAGGACCCTGTGCTTTACTCTTGAAAGGAGACTTGTGTGCTTCTGGACCACCAAAGCAATATGGGATGGCAATTATTCTCTCCTGGATATAAGTGCTATTGAGAGAGTGCTAATATGAATCATCTCGCCCCGTGTTATCACTCAAACCTTTCCAATTCACAGCAATAAACATACTCATACTTACTATGGCAACACTAACAACCACAGGGGAAAACCAGCCTTTTGTGCCAGAGCGTAGTTTTATAAGCAGTGTGCCTCTCACCTGCACCCATGGGGTTTAGTGTTTCAGACTGTTTCATTAACCACTCTTCTGACAGCTTCTCAGCTTAATAATGGGTAAGGCTACAGCTGCAGTAGGTGTCTCTTAAATTCTCCCTGATGTGAAGAACTCATGCAGCTCCTCTGCTGTCTCCTTACTACGAAATGCTGTTTCTAATCCCCGGTAAACCAGCTGATTTGCTAAAAGAATTTCTAGTTATTTATTTTTATGTCTTTCATTATTGGCTACTCATAATCACTCTCAGCCTTCCTAACTTTCATGCACTGACATTTTATTTGTTCTAGTTCATATTCCCTTTCTATTGGCTTCAGTTGGGCTGGGTTTTTATTTTTTGAAAGGCACCTGTTTGGCTTGCACCATGTCTTGCCATTTAACCATTTTATTGCTGCCCCCCATACTTCCCTGCCTCCTTCCCCCCAAGCACACCTCTCTTCTGTGCTCTCCATGATTATGTTCAAGTTTCTTAAATAGCTTCCATGCTGAGTCTAAAGATTTTAATTTCCTTACTCTTGAATTTAAGGTCTTTTTAATAGCTGCCACACTTAAACACAAAGTTTCCCTTCCACGGTGCCCTTTGGCATGATGAGCTCCTCCCCAGGATGCTGAATTACAGCGTGGCCTCAGCTGTAAGGGCCAGGTCCTCCCTGACCACCTCCTGGTCGCCTCTCCCCTCTGCTCCAGCCTGGCCCTCTGCTCAGATTAACAAAACTGGTGGAAAACTGCCCTGGGAAGAAAACAAAAGGGAATTTTCTGCCAGTCTTAGTAGAAGATACAAACAGCTCCTGATCTCCAGCACTTGGTGTGGGACTTGAAGTAGCTCAGTGTTTCTTGCCAGACTCCTTGGCCAGGGCTGGACTTGGTTTCGGGTCCTGCCATGCTCACACAGTACTGGAAGATGGATGAAAAGGTGGGGGATCATCTGATGTAATTGGGAGCAGGATGAAATCTGTTTACCCCAATTCTTTATTCCTCTGTAGGAGTAGTGGTTTGCCTGTTGAGGAGAACTGGAAGGCCTTGGGGTAGGGAATTCTGGCAGGAACTCTGAGCTCGCAGAAGCGACTTCAAGCCTGTCTGCAGGGATCCCACCGCTAATTACCTGCGCTGTACCCAGACCATAATGCACTTTCATGGGGGTATGACAGGCCAGTTGTGAGGATGGCTCCAACTAATAAAATCATAAGAGCTCCCTATAGGTTTGCAGGCAGACTAAATGGGATCAGAGGATCTGGAAAAAACAGGATTCAGTGACGTGCACTTGGCTCTTTGTTTTAATTTTCCTTTTCCATCAGTGTTCTCTTATTTTTCTTACTACTAGACTGTAAGTGATTACCCTCCAGGGAAAAGCCAAGTGTGTATTTTAAACGTCCTTTTGTATTACTCTTACACCCCAGCTTGTTTTTTCTCTGGATCGGGATTATGTTCCTATTAGGCTGAAATAAATGACCTCTGAATCAAAATAACTGGGTACCTGGCGGTTTGCACCAGTTTGCACCAATAACCTCCTGAAACCTGATTTTACAGAATTTCTTTATACCATACAAATGTGCTAGACTAGCACTGTACTCTGCCTGCGCTGACCCTGTGCGCCCATTCGGCAGCTGCCTCTCCGGGTCCAGGCTGCCCACGGTACGTAGGCTGCTGGGAGCAAGAGAGACAAATTTTCTCAGCAGGTGCCTCATTCACTGTCCCTTCTCCCTTCATGTGCATCCCTTGGGTGAGCTCAACACAGCAGAGGCTGTTTCCAGTCACATAACTAGCAGCATGAAGACTTGCTTGTTGATATTCGGGGCAAATGAGGAAACCTGCCTTATTGCTTTGGAGTAGGCATTTCCGCTTTTCACCAGGCTTGGTGACTCTGAGCTGGCCCCAACTCAGGAATGAAATGAGAGTGGTGGCACCTAAGGAGTGTCAGGAGCAACTATTTTGGAGGAAAAAGTGGTGGGTGGTTTTTGTAGTTGTCCAAAATTAGCTCAGGCATGCGGGTGAGTAAGTAAGAAATCAAGTGGGGTTGCCTGGGTCTGTTGTCGTGTTGGTGTGCTGCAGGCTTTGGCTAATCTTCACCTGTGTCAAAGAGGTCAGTGGGTTATAACAGACCGTGAAAAGCCACTTTGGAGTATATGTGTCCATATGGAAGAATATTAAACTGCTCCTTTCAAGCTAGGATGCCTTCATTTTGCACGTTGCTGGTGTTTATTGAATAGCAGGAACTGAGACTTGAAAGTAGAACATGTGAATGTAATGTGGTGGAAAGAAGACACCAGCTTCTCCTACCCAAAACACCCAGAGACTTATGGTGGAAAAGGAGAAGCTATTCTTTAATTTTAGTGGCTTAACTCCAGGAAATTCAGGGAAACTTGTAAACTTCGGAGGATCATGGTAAAATCTAAACAAAGATTTCAAGTTACAAATTCCTCAGGTTTTAAAGCAATCCTTTTCTAGAGTTTGAGTCTTTCCTATCAAGGACTGAATGACGAAAACAGAAATTTGAACTTTGCAGAACTGAATCCAAATTGTGCAGTTCCAGCTCGACTCAGTTTTCCTTCCCTCTGCATTGTTACCTTGAAAATATCAAGCTCTATTTTTAGTTATTAACTTATTTTTTTGCCATTCTGTGGTGCCAGAGCACAAATTTTCAGCCTCGAACAAATTCTTATAATCAGGTTCCAAACCCCTTAAACAAGTTATTTTATTGAATGTACTGTTAGGCCTTTGACTGGAGCTGTGCTAGCAGGGGCTGCAATAATATGTAACAGTACTATGAGTGCTGTGACTGCTCTCTATTACTACCCAAAGGAAATCCAGAGTGTAGGAGAAGAGAAGTTTAGCAAGCAAAGATTTCCCCGTGGCCAATGGGACTGTGCTTGCTAGAAGGGTCCCTTGACCATTCTTACAAGATAAGACACGGAAAATAAATTATAGTAATTGGTAATGAGTCTTTATCATTGCAGCAAAGCTATGGCCAGTCAGGACTGGTAATGAGTTTAGGTGACTCCCTAGTTTTGTTACATTCCTATGCCTGGAGAGTTTATTTAATTGAACTGCCGTGTTTTTATTACCAAACTTTCCAGGCTTCAACATAATATAAGGCAGTGCACAGGCAGAGGTGTACTAGGAGAGCATGAAACAGCTTTAATTGTTTCAGATTCCCATACGCTATCCCTCCTCCTCCACCACCGCTGTCTCTCTAGAGGTGCCTCTGGGTCGAAGTTGAATTGAAAAGTCATTTAATGTAAATACTTTAACCTGCCTTAGTCCCACAGGCAGTGGGCAAGGTACCAAACTTCCCGGCGTCTTCAGAACAGCCTGAGGACGGCATGCCAGAGCAATGTCGCTGCTGGCTGCAATCACAGCTTGCATGCTTTTCTTCACCAACACAGTAATCCCTGCTATACTTTAAACAAGAACAGACACTGTTCTCTAGGTTTCTCTCCACAAGCGTATACAAAACGAGGCCAAACTCTTTCCTCAGTCGTGCTGAAGTAAATCAGAAGTAATGCCACTGACAACCGTGAACATTGCGGTGAAGTTACACTGGCTGAGGGCAGAAGTTGGACTGCTATGCTTGCCTGCATGTGTAAAAGCTGTCACTGCCAGCCAAGCTGAAGCTCTCATTTACTGCAGCACATGGATAGCATTATTGTTGCTTGAGACTTTGTTTGGGTGGAAGTCAGTGGTTAAACACCTGAAATCTCAGTAGACAAAAGAGAAGACTGTAAAGTTTTACGACTGTAGAGTAGGAGATTGCAACATGTAGGTTCCATTAAAAAAAAATCAGAAACTATGTTATATTACATACTTTAGAGGTTTTGTCACTGAGTTGATTAGTATGACTTAGTTATTAGCTGTTGCTAGAAGCTTTCCACTGAGAAATGGAATTAGAAATACCAGTTGCTGTATTTTTTATTCACAATCTTGTTGAATTCATCTCAAGTCTCACAGATGCACAGAGAAAGAGTCCTAAGGCTGTTTTATATGTTTAAGTACTTGCCTATTTCTTTACGTGGGGTGGTGGTGGGGAAAATGTAATCTGTGGAGAGAAAACCAGTGTTTTGTAACAGCTGGGCTTCAGATGCACACGGTGGAGTGGAAAGGGATGAGGGCTGTCAGCCACATTTGTACTCAGGCAGGTGTAATTCTGGTGACTGGGATACTTATTTTCCCAGACCAGCACTAGTCCCTAGTTTCTGAGCCTCTCCAGCACCCCCTGACCTTCTCCTAGCCCTTCGGTTTCCCTCCTCTTTTCTCTGCCATCCTTACAATTCTCCTTCACTCTGCACCCCCCGTCCAAGCAGTGTGATAACTACACTGGCCACCAGATAAAGGCAACAGATTCAGTAAGAAAACGTGTTTAAAAGACTGCCTTTTTCTCACACGCACAAGGACACACAGATAGACATAACATTATTGCTCATTCCTGAAGCATATGAATGTATTAACATTATTTTTTTTCACTTGCAGCTAGATCATGTACATCTTAAAAAAAAAAAATCAGACGCATTACGTGGCTGGGAATAGTGAAAACCAGTTGGTTTTTGACCATTCTCTGACATACACAGATATGTTCAGTGCCAGCACATACATGAGAGAATTTTAAATTGGTGGTTGGGATGTTGATAGGATGTATACCCATGATCTTGACTCTGAAGTGCAATTTCTAGGAGTCCTTTAGACAACTAAATTCACTACTCATAATACCATGTTCTGATGTTAAGTGCCTAAGGGCCTTCAGCCTGACTGTTGTGAATTCATTAGAAATACAAACTAATATTTTCAGATAATCATTCATAGTATCTGTCCAGCCCTATTCTTGTACAAAGCTGCCCCAGCTGCTTCCTCTTCCTCTGGTGACAATTCCAGTTTTCACATGTTATCCTGCGCGTATCTAGCCGGTACAACCAGTGAGATGCAGCGTCTACCTGAATCAGGTGCCATTACATAAATTCACTGGACAACCGTGTTTAAAGACAGGAAA
Source organism: Gorsachius goisagi (assembly GCA_018403395.1). NCBI lineage: Eukaryota > Metazoa > Chordata > Aves > Pelecaniformes > Ardeidae > Gorsachius > Gorsachius goisagi. Next base: position 60,848 of record BOSO01006924.1, on the reverse strand, counting down.
AGCTTGCATTTAAACACAGCAATATGAGAGGGCAAGTTAATAATTAAGATGAGCTTATGAAAGTGCAGCAGACCCCAAATCAGGCCACCCCCATGAGTTTGATTTGTGTTGGTTGCAGTGAGCAAGTCTTGATTTTCCTCCAGTCTCTCCTAAAGCAAGCAGCTAAAGCTAATGAGCCAGCTGCAGTGCATCCTCCTCAGCTAACATAGCAGGATACTTCCAAGTCTTGCCTTTTGACCTGATCACAAGAGACCTTGATTAGAGCATAAAACATTGATAATGTGAAACTTTCAATTGCTTTCACATTTTTATTTGAGCTTGGTGTGCCCATGGGAAACTTGTGGGTGTTCAGGAGTTAGCTGGTAATCTTATTTTACCCGGTTTTATTACTGATTGAAAAGTTTGGCATTGAGGGGATTTTTTTTTCTTGTCGTGTTTTTGCTGGTGGAGAAATGCAAAGAAAAAAAACCCCTTTTGGCATGGGAAATGATGTTATATTTTATTTAATAAAGAGCAAATTTTATTGTGCACCAAGCCAATATATAAATGTGATCTCTGTAACTCGTACTTTTAATTACAGGGGGAAAAACGGAATTAGTTCATTAATGCTGTGAAAAGGAACAGTGACCTACCTGCCAAATGGCAAGGTGGAAATAATTAATCTGGTCAATTAAAAAGAAACTGATAAATTAAAATGCAAAGCCTTCCATGTGGTGCATTAAATTAGGGAGTCACAATTTCCAGAATGTGTGTTTATTGTCAGACTCAATCCTTCCTTTTCTTGCTTGACTTGATTCTGCATTTGGCAAGTCCTGTTAGCGAGTTGTGTGGTGTTCAGGGCTAACACATGAATTCATATGCCCAGGCGTATTTTGCAAAAGAGACCTTGCAAGATCAAGCTCTTTATGAAACCCAACTGATGAAATGCACATGCCTTGTTTTTATTATCGTGTTACAAACTCCCTCATTCCCTTTGCTTTGCTTTCTTTCCCACCGTTAAATATCACTTGCCTTTCCTTGGGCTTTAAAAGACCTGGGCACGGTGCTGAATTGCTGGGGTCATCTCAATCAATTTATGACCTTAAAAATCTGATCCACGCGAAAACTACGGAGCTGCTGGAGCTGAACCCTAAAGTATACAGCATATTTGCTCCACAGAACTGGAAATAGTAAAACAGTTTCTTTTCTATAAATACCAGTAACTCCTCTTGACATTTACAAGTACACAGTATTTTTTTACACACTGCATGATCTCAAAAGTGCTTAACAGATCAGTGAACTGTGTATCTGTTCAGCATAGGTAACTACAGAGCCATTATGTGCCCTGCACCATCCCTCACAAAAGCTCGGGACATTTACATTAGCTCCTGTCCATCTCAAGGCCATAAATTGCAATAAGAAATATGGGCTACTTACTGAATGGTTGACCAGTGCCCTGGTGCAGCCTACGGGAAAATATGATTGTTATTGTTTACTTTAACTAGGGCATATATCATACAGAGCCAAGGTCTTCTTGTTTGTTAAGATGAGAGTTGCTCTCGTCAGAAATACTTTGGGGCACGTCCTGTTGCTAGGGAAAAAATCCAATTGAAAAGCAAAAGCCAGGCAGAGGATGGTCTCAAAGTTTTATATCTGAGGTGTTAGAATTGGCAAGGATTAAAAATACAGCAAGAGAGCTAAGTCAGACGTTTCTGTGATGTGGTAAAAATAAGCGGTGTGTTGTAGCCTCCTCAGGAGGCGTGGGTTTGCCTTGCGAGGGGGAATGGTACGAGATGGAATAAACAGCTGCAGCCAGAAATCAAATTCCTGGCAGTTCGGCAGCTCCGGTCCTCCTCCTCCCAAACTACAAATCACCAGGGGGATTCCCCTCACCCTGGCTCCCAGCAGCAGCTCTGCAAAATCACCAGACAGCCCTCACAATGCAGTTTTAACTCCTGAACACTCACATGTGTCAATAGATTTCCTCGCTAAATCCTTAGGACATCATGATTCAGAGCTGAATTATACACCCTGCACCTGTTTTTCCCATCTAAACCAGCAAAACATTGCCTATGTCTGGCTGGGAATTTCCTCCCAGAGAGGGGGGACGTGGGTCCTATTGGTGACTGAGTACAGGGGTGCAGCTTCAAAGGGAATGGCACAGGAAAGGGTCAGGCAGAGGAAAACAAATTTATTTACTGTAAATGAGCACAGAAGATATAAAACCTGCCCTGGGGTACAAAACTTGCAAACTCTGTTAAAATCATCAGGTTTCCCAACACCTCTGTCAACTTCTGCTGTAACGCCCCTATAAAAACTGAGGTGGGCGTCATTGCTGAGTGGTGAAAGCTATCCCAATTAAAGAGATAAGCCCCCCAAAAGCTGCTGCTGAGGCCAGATATGTATGGGAGGCTGCCCTGATATGGCAGGTTGTACAAGCATTGCCGAAGTTGAGGGGAAATCTCAGCGCTCCAGTATCCACTGGGAGCAGCTGGCTTGCAAGGCTTGTTCTCCTCTCATCCCTCTGTCTGTCCCACTGGCATGCATCCAGAGGGGGTTGGCTTTCATGTACAGTCCCATCTCGGATCCAGATGTCCACCCAAGATGTCTGATGAGACCTTCTTATGCTTCCTGAGCACATAATGAAGTGTCTTGTGTGCCATAAGCTTGGGCTGTTTAATGGAAACCACGTCTCCCCTCCTCGCCCACGCATGTTTTGCGTCAGTGCTTTGCTGCCACAACTGATGGTTGTGGATTTGGTGAGATCGACCCTAGCATTGTGTATGACAGCAGAACTGGTGTAGGAATAAACAACCCCCAATTTGTGTTTTGTGGTAGCACCCGCTTTTAAACCCACAACCCAAGCATGGAAGAAAAGAGAGGGTTTCAGATGGACAGTAAACCAAGCCACTTAAAAAGTGTTGCCAATAGCCCACTGAGCTCAGCATCTTGTTTCTGAGGCCCAATGCAGGCAGTGAAGGTCTGCCTGCTTGGCAGGGGTTGGGATGTTGCTCTTTGGCCCCAAGTGCCGTAGCCTGCCCAGCTCCTTGCCTTTCACAGGGGCAAGCAACCTTGCAAGAGCAGCAATGTATCCCTGACACAGGTGTGTGCTTTCAGGTGGTGTCTCAACTTGTCGTATCCTAAGGCAAAGATATTCCCAAAGATGTTTAGGAACCTCTTGCTGAAATGGAAAGGCTCTGGTGCCTACCTGCCATGCAGATCTTGGCCCGAGGGCTCTGTTGCTTCATCTGCAGTTGCTTCACTCTCTGTCCTTGGGCCAGAGAAGGAAACACCAGAGGGCAAGTAAAGATCATTATAAGCCATTTCTGCATTTAGGGCCCAGCCTGAACGCCTGTATGATTCAGGTCCCACTTCCCCATCCCCAAGGGACAGAAGAGCTGTTGCCTGCTGTGCTGGGGGCCGTCCCCCCCCATCCAGGGCAGCCCTTGCAGGCATCCCCGGACATGGACGGGCCCCACTCAGGGCTGAAGGAATGGAGGATAGCATGGTGCACAGCAGCAGCTGAGCATCAGTTCAGCAAGCATGTGGTCAAAACCTGAGTTGCATTTGGCCTTCCCCGCTCATGAAAGTTTATATTTTTCCAATGGGCTGTGCCTCCTTATGCTATAGTTTAATCCTCCTTCCTTGCTTTTGCTGTCCCCGTCACACCCACGCTGTACTTGTCTTCATTTCAAAACATAAATGTGTGCCTCTGAGCAAGCTTCCAGGCCGTGGCATGTTTTATGCATCTTTATTAGCTCTGCTCCAGTGCTGGAGTGAGATTACACGATGTCTGGATTTCCTTGCAGTCAAACTTAATATCCTGAGAAATGGGAAATTTTACTGAAATCCTGCAGCGCTGGCCAGGGTGTGGGAGGGTCCATACCACCATTTCCATGCCCGTGTTGTTGCCATGGATGTGCAGAATTATCTGACTTGAATATATTCCTTTTTTAGGTTTTTTTGGGGTGGGGATTGTTGGGGTTTTTTGTTTATCAGGGTGGGGCAAATGCACTTTAGATAATTTTGCCACTGCCAAGTTTAAATTTGTGTGAAGTTGTGACGGGAATTCAAAATGTGTAAATATGAACAAACCTATAGGGGAAAAAATTATGGTGAAAACTGATCATATTGCATGAAAAAGACGCTCAGTCTACTGAGTGCTATGGCAAAACAAACAGAAATATCTGTGAGAAATAATCAGGAGGATATGAAATGCACACCTGTTCTTAGCCAGGGTAAATATATTCATTGCTTCAGGGGAGCCAGGCAAGCCGACATGAGCTGAGGATATTAGCTACATGTCATGGACTGAAATACTTCTTTTTGTATGATGAAGAAAGGAGGTGTCTGTTAGCAACTGCATTTGCGGGCATAGCCGAGGCTGGGTCCCTCGGAGTTATCGGAGTGCACCCGAGCTCCCCTGCAGCCCTCCCTGAGCCCCAGCCCTTCCCCCCTGCAGCTCCCGCCCCAGGGACCCCGGGCTTCCTCCAGTGCCTTTCGCGGATGTCCTGTCCTGTCCTGAGCCAATTTGCGCACCGAGGGCCTTTATCCCATGCCAATGCCCTTGCTGCCGCTGGTGCTCCTGCTCGGCTGCTCCCAGCCTGCGTTTCATTTTGGATGGGAGAAACAGTGCAGCTTTTCTCCTTGGGGAGCTCCCCACTGGGCTCTGCTATATAGGTAGGATGCTCGGAGAGGGAAGGTGCTGGAGGGTCCGTATCAGAAGCACTGAGCTAGTCCTGAGGGGCTGCACAACTATGCAGCATTATCCAGCTGCAGGGTTACTGACACACAGTGACAGGCTGGAAATGACCCACCTGTGAGAGAGATCCCCACCTCTGCTCTCGAATGAGGACGGGCAGGCTCTCAGGGGGAAAATGCAGGAGCAAAGAGCTCTCAGGAGGCAGCGTCGCCAGGCTTGCTCCCCAGGTTGAAGGTAAAACTCCCGCTGAATGAAATCTGGCAGAAATCCTCATTAAAAGGAGATGTGGTTACTGTTAGTGCCACGGTAGCACCCAGGAAGGCTCCTCCAGGACTGCATCAGATTGCAGGGATTCAAATGTAGGAGGCGAAGAAAATGGCAGTCAGGAAAAACGTGTAAGTGAATCTGTCTTTGGTCAGTGTCAGGAAATTAATGCCAGCTTCTTAAGGCATGGGAAATGACATTGGCTGCCAAATACAAAGTGCTCTAGATTTCATGGGAATAATTATGACAGTGAAATATTTTCTTAACTTGACCTTGAGCCACATACTAAATGGAAAGAAGTAAATTTGGCACTACAAATGCAAACTGAGCCATGGTAACTTATACCCGTGGAGGATCTGGCCTTACTGAGCCTGCTCCTCAGGGCCAAATCCTGCTGTCCCTTATGCTGGTGTAAACCGGACTGTGTTTTGCTGAACTGGATGGAAGTACTGGGGCTCGCACTGGGTAAGTGCAAGCATAATTTAGCTCTTGAGGACCGCTTCTTTGTGGAGGTCTGTGGTATCCCGACTGAGCAAATCACCAGCTCATGTGGAGCTCTCACAGGAGCACCGTGAAACACGGAAGTCGTGGCGAGGCGTAAAGTTATCCGTCTCCCCCTGTCCCCCTCCCCGCCAGGAACACTGGATGGGGCTTGACAGAAATGTGGTCTGAGGTAACAACTGAGCATGACAGAGTCCTTATTGGAGTCACATCACTGTTTGCAGACGACCAACCGACTGGAGATTAATTAACAGAGATGCCTTTCTGAAGGGCTCAGCACATGTTTGCCAGCGGCTAAAATGAAATCTCGGTTTTCATAGTACTTCTGGTTTGTACTTCTGGATGTTTCCAGTGTGTTGATTACTGACCTAGTCCTGCTCGTTTGCCTCCTGCCTCTGACACCTCTTTAAGTCCAAACAAAGAAACAGTTATTAGCATTATTACGTATTTCTTTATACTACTCCTCACCCCAGATAAACACCTGATGGTTCTGGGTTCAAACAACAAACAAAGAGACAATGCCAGGAAGTGAGATGAGAATCTGGTTTGCATTCTCATTCTGGGCTCATTTTCCCCAGTTTAGTTCAAGAATAACTTTAGAAGAATAAAAAAGCTATACCGCTCTCTTGGTACAAAGGATAAGCAAAACCTGGACTCAGACCAGCTTATATTTTCATCAGATAATGGAAGAACATAGCAGACAGGCAAAAGTATTTTAGGAAGGGAAATAAAATGTCACAGCCCACTTTTGGTTTACTTTTTTACAGTAGGTACCTAGCAGCAATATTAAGCAAGTGTTGTCACATAGGCTCCCTTCCCCATCATCCTGAAGACAAAGCTGATTACTTAGGTTAAAACTCAAAATGAAAGCATTAGTTGTTTAAGTTTCTTATGTAAATGTAGATTTATTTGGCAAACAGAAATTAGAGAAATAAATTCCACAAAATGTGGTACAGTCTTAAATTATGGGCGGTTAACACACATCCTCAGTGTTTTCAAATGCAAAAGACAGGAGGTACCTATTTGACGTGTCTCCTTGGGGAGGAATTTTATGACTTTTAACATGAGAAAACACGAAAGCCAAGGCAGAGGCCTGCTGTTACTCCGTCATGGAAGAACATGTTCTTTTGAAATTTCATCAGCTAGAAAATCAATGAGTAGGGTTTTGGATTTCATAGAGGAATTTTACTGGGGTTTTTTTTTTAGGTCCAAATGATAAAAATGCTATAAATTCTATCTTAGACTCTGCAAGTGAAAGGCTTAAGAGATTATGTGAGTAAATCATTCATCCCTGCTGAATATCCTGCTGATAAAAGGGATCTCCTGATGTGATATGTACTGTCAGGTTTGAATTTGAAGCAGAGAATTTCTTTCAAGTTCCCTTTAGGGAATCTGTACATTTTACACTGAATATTAGGATCACCTCTCCAGGCATAGAGAGGAAGCCAGAATGAGACCCTAAAGCCATAAAGAAATTATCAGAAAGAGATAAACTGGTTTCCTTTTTTATTAAATTCTCCTATAACCAGCTTTATAACCTAGCAAGTCACAAAAATTTCACACTACATTACACAGGCTCACTCGTAGGCATTTCACAAGATCAGGGAGGTGTCCCCGCCTTTTCTGCCCTGGACTGAGCACAAAGGCTGAGGGCAGGGCTCACGCGTCTCCCTTCCCGAGACACCAGTCCCGCTCTAACTGCTTTATATTTTGTTGACTGTTTCATTGCTATTAACTCTTGTAACTGGCATTTCACGTCTTCTGGAGCCCTGATGTGATTCTTGGGCAGGAGGGGACCAAGAGGCTTTTAAGGGTGGCAGAAAAGAAGGTGCCACTCGTTGTGCAGTGTGGCTGCTCCCTGTCTCTGCAGTAAGATTCCTATCTTGCACACGATTGTAAGGGTTCGTTAGGGACTGCTGGGGAGGTGTTCTCATGCGTGTAAACAAACACTCCCTACAGTAAAACCAGCACAAGTCTAGAGAAGATCCAGTGAAGTCAGAGTCATGCCCTGAACTGCGCAAATACGTATATGTAGGTCAGATGTCTGTACAAATATGCGTAGGTCAGACCTATGCCTACTTGTGAAATCCATGTAAGCGTGCTACAGAGTGGTGCAGGAGGTGCAAGAGACCACAGGGGTGCACGGCATCACCTCCATCTCTGCGGGTGATGGTACTGGTACCTGAAACTGCTCCATTCCCCCCCCCCCCCCAGCTGCCATGGCTGAGAGGCAGCATAAAAACCTCACTGCCTGCCCATGCATGGCCTTGCTCCCCCTAAATACAGGGGAAACAGCAGCAGGCAGGTCCTGGAGACCCAAAGGCCAACACCTGGACCTGAGGGAGCAGGGACCTCTTTAGGGCAGAGACTGCCCTAGACTACCGTCTGTCACCAGTGGGCTTTTGGCTTCCCTTTTTTCTTTTCTCCTCTCCAACCAAGAGGCGCAGCGATCTCTAGCGTGAGCTACAAAAAAAAAAAAAAGGAGTTATGTTACCCTTCTGTGTCTGGACCGAATATTAGCTGCGGGTATTTGCTCGGTCTCATTCCCAGCGATCTGGCCCTCCCAGGCCCGTGGCGGGGACCCGAGAAGGGGGGGACCCCGGCCCCGGGGATGCTGGCGGTGCGGCTCCCGCCGGCCCCGGGGCCTTTGCCGGGCTCCAGCCGGGCCAAACCTGGGGTCGCAGCACCCTCTGTAGCACGGCTGGGGCACGGCAGCAGCCGCACAGCCCTCTCCTTGAAGTTTACACAAAGGCAAGAGCTGCCAGGGGAAGAGTAATACCGCCCCGGTAAATCCAGCGGCGTTCCCCCATGGAGCCGTCTGCCCACCTGCCCTGCACCTACCCCCAGCCGGGTAGGTTACACGGCTGCGGTGGCCCTCTCTGGGCTGCCGGTGTGGCTGAAGCAGCAGCGGTCGGATGTCAGTCGTTGGAAGATGTGGCTTCTTTTTTTTTTTTTTTTTTTTGGTTTTGAAAACATGACGTGCGATGACCTGCTCTGCAGGGGAAGAGCGAAGGGTTTACGTGCGCTCTGAAACCCCTGTCCCTCAAGCTCTGATGGAAAAGCAGACCCTCCCGCTCCGCATGTGAGCTGCAGTGATAAATACTATTGACAGAGCAAGAAAATCAGATGCGCCATGTTAGAGCTCTTGCGTTTCTGTTTGCCGGCTGTTTGAGCGGCTGTGAATCAGCGGAGGAGGACACAAAGAGCTCTGTGAGGCACCAGAGAAATGCAGTTAAGAAAAATCTGAGCTGCGTTAATTTTAATTTGGAAGACGGCTGTTAGAAAACAGTTCAACCCAACAGGATCTGAGTGTTAGCCAACTCCTTCTGCCCTCTCCCACGGGAAAGAGGGCTATAAAGTAAAACTGACTCATAAAAAGCTGTTAGTCAACTTGTTCCCTGCTTGTGACACAGGATGGCAAGGGTCCCAGAGGCAGAGTTAGGGGGAAGGAGAAGGTAAGCAGCAAGGAATTCAGAGAGGGGGATGACCGTGTGCAGCAGAGCACAAAAGCACCATGGAGAAGCTCAGACCGTTCAGAGCCACTGTGTGAATTCACCCCAGGGAGTTTAGAAGTGAAGATTCCCATGTTCCAGAAGAAAATCTGGCACTTGTGTTTTCAATTTCCCTCTCTGAGCAGTTCCTGGTGGGGCAGCCATCGGGATGTGGGTGTCTCCCAGGGGTAATCCTATGCTTCCTGGGTAGGAGTCCTCGGCCCCATGCTCATAGCCACAGTGGGCTGCGTGGGTGGCCAGTGAAGGCTGTGCCCGACTGGGTCCAGGTGGAGGATCAGTATCCCTGGCCAACTCGCCTCTTGTTGTGCGACAGCGATGTTTTTTAACATGCAGTGATTGCACCATGGGAAACATGGGGTTAGCTGTTTCCTAAGCAGCATTTTAAGTGGGTGGAAACAAGTTTTTTCTCACTGAATTTGACTGGGGTTGTAGCATTTCAGTACTTTCAAGAAGCTGCTCTTGGATGGCGTGAAATAACAGTTTGTGAAAACGCGTCTTTTCTAAGTTGCCAATTTTAAAGCTCGTTGAAGTCAATGGGAACTTTTTTATTGACTTCCCTGGGCTTCAGTTTGGGCTATAAACTATACTGAATTTAGGGGAAGAACCCCCAAAATAGAAACATTCTGGACTGAAGCTGTTGGATTTGGCAAGGTCTGCTGTATGAGTGGGCTTTATTAGTTTAAATTCAGGCAAGGTCTAGGAAAATTATGCTAATCAAAAGGTTCTTTGGAAAATGAGTCCAAGTGTCTCTATTCTTCTACTTAATGGAAAAGCGTCAGCCAAATAAAGAGGAGTTTTGCCCAAAGTAAAGCCTAACAGTTTGTCAGGACTGAAAGCCTCTTTTACTTTATTTAGAAAATGTTCCTTTGCGAGTCACGGGTAGGTCACACTGCCCAAACAAGGTGCAGAGGACTGCAAAACAGCTGTTTGTCGTATCAGTTATGTCTCAATATTTCTCTGCAGTGTCTCCCAGACCGTATGCACACTTGGATGTCCTTATATTACTGATAAACCGGGAGGATTTTGGCACTAACTCGCTTTTCACCATTTCCACACTGGTGTAAATCCCCCCTGCCACCGCCTAGGACACCAGCCAGGTTCATTTCTGCAGCTACGGGCTTTCATTGTCCACGTCCCTGCACTGGCGCAGAGTGAAAAAGCCAAGTGAGCCTTCTCAGAAAGGCCAGCCTGCATTTCATGAAAGCCAACACAGCACTTCATGCAGGCACTGACCAAGGTGCACAGCACGTGAGCATCAGTGCTGCCTGCCCTGACTGGCTCTAGATGCTAATGCTAATTAATGCTGATATATAATATATAATATAAATATATAATGCTGAAGCATTAGAGCTTCAGCAGGCACAGGCTGCACCTCACTGCAGCCTCCGCTACCAGAGGCTGTAGTTTAAACATGGTGGATGTGCAAGGAAAGCCTAGAGATGCCTCTTGCTGTGCTTGTGAAAGGAGGTGGTGTTTTCCCATCCTCTCTCTTGGCTCTCCCCACTAAAAGGCAGTTTTGCAGGAAATTTGTTTTGTGGACTAGTTCTTGCTAAACTGGATGGTATTCACATGTTTATCTTTTTTCTGTATCAACTACACGTCCTGATGTGAGGAAGATGCGTGTTGTCCCACGCAGAGGCCCAAAACTTAGAGAAAGTTTTATTTGCTGAAAGGCCAAAGGGAGATAAAGAAAGAGAAGCCTGAGGGAGAGGAGAAGATGGATCTTTTGGTGCTTATCTTTCAGCCCACATAGCTCATGTTATCACATCATGCCCCGGATCTGCAAATCATCAGTCAGGGATGACTCTGCTGCCTTAGCTGGAGGCTAAATCCAATGTGGATGTGTGGAAGTTTTGAAATCAGGCATCTAAAGTAGGATGTTGTAAGTAGGATATTGTGGGATGGGCTGCCCAAATCAGCTTTTATTCTTGGACATAACTTCACCATTTTTAGAGAAATAAGATTCCTCTCCTTGTCCATCTTCTAACAGGGCTTGCTGACCCAGTAGAAACACCCCCAATTTCACCAAGGAAGACTCTAATCATGCTCCTCCCAGAACTGTACAACAAGAAGACTCTTGTCTCATCTTCTGTATCTGTCTTACCGTAAAGTCAGCCGCCCCTTGATTACTGAAATTTTTTGATAGGCTTTGACTGCGGAGCTGATCGCAAGTGTCCCTGGCATCCACTACCTCTGCTCTGCTGGTGGTGTCAGCAGATATTTGGTTAACTACAGAGATTTGAGCACCAAGGGGGTTCAAGGTGAGGCATGAAGTAAATCACACCTCAGGCCCTTCGTGCCTCCCCTGCTCCACCCGCCAGCGCAGGCAGGCTGCTGGCAGAATGGCAGTTCGAGGCCTTTGCTTGTGCAATGCACGCTGTAATTACTGCAAAGGTAATTGGGAAAAAAGATCATCTGCCCACTGCAGTACAATACAGCTTGTCACCTGCAACATGGGTGGCAAGCCCTGGTAAGGGTTGAGGACTAGAATATCTCACAAGATGCGCTGTAAGGACAAGGTGCAAGAGGCTATTAGTTCAAATAAAATCCTGGAGATTGGCTTTGGTACGGCAGTGGTGTGTGTGGGCAGCATCTTGCGCTGCTCATCTTTCGGATGCTGATGCAGTGACAGGGGGCTGAGGGCTTCTTTCTCCTTGCTCCCACCAAAAAAAGCAGAGGCTCTTGCTTAGGAATCTGTGTTTATCTGCAGCTATTTGCCCTCTGCAGCTCCCCGGGAATGTGGTCAGCTGTTTCTCAGTAGTGTTTTCTGTTTGCATTCTTTTAAAGGAAAACAATGATTTTTGGTTGCAGACAAAAGAACTGTGCTGTCTTAGGGTGTTAATTTAGGTAGATTTTACTGTATTTCTAAGGAGTATAAACCATTATTTGGTGCCCTACCTTTTCTCCAAATAAAAATGTATGTGCTTTTCTTTAAAAATGTATTTTGTGTGTAAGTCACATAGTGATACCATTAAATGCAGTATAAAGATAGTAATAAAACGGGTTGTAACATTTATATATTTTTCACGACCAAAGTGCTTTGCAGTTGGAGATGCGATAAATGCATGCTTACCGCTGGAGGAAGTGACACGCTTACGCTGCAAAAGATGACAGCCGCATGACCCCAGGACCCCATCCAAAATGGGGTCTAGGGCGTCTGCCCTGGCATGCCACGGCCGCGGGAAGGCTGGATGGCTGTTCTGAGGAAGAGGCTGTGGTGGACAGGGTAGAAAATACTGCTGGGCCAGGGAGGAGACCCCAGACAGAAGCACTCAACGATGCAGCAGAGGAGGAAGGGCCTGTCCCAGGTCTCCTCCTGTTGTGTCTCAGCTCTGCCATTCCCCCTCTCCTTTCAGTGGCGGAAGCATCTCCATGGTGGGGTCATGGTGTTCAGCATCGCCCAACCTGCCCAGAAACCTTGGGTTTCTGGGGTGCGCAGTGTACACTGGGAGGAAGAGCAGGTGAAAACAGAAGGAAAAGGGAAGAACAGGGAAAAAGCAGCTATTGACATTTTCCCCTGGGTTTTCCAGTGTGGTTGGTTTTTTTCTTTGTGGTTTTTTTTTTTTCATATGTCTGATCTGTTGCAACAGGATGAAGCAAATTCCAGACATGCTGACTGCCCTCTAGCCGTTATCTTCTAAAACAGTCACATCTTGCACAACTCCATGTCCTTTTATGGGGACTTTTTTTTCCTGTGGGGAATATGGCTGTTCTCCCTTCCCACCCTGTGGCTGAGGGTCCTTTGCCTTCCCTGGAGGCTGCAGGATCAGGGAGTGCATGCCAGAGCTGGCCGGCCCTGTCACCTCTGATTATTCGTAGTGGACCCCTGCGAGGTCAGGGAAGGGGAGAAAGAGACAAAGCGCTCAGCGCGGCTAATCCTGGCTGCAGCGCCCTAATGAAAGTCACGCGACCGTTGTACGGAAACCACTAGAGCATGTGAACATCACCAAAGAGTGAGCCATGGAAAGGTCTCTAAATTGCTCTCCATTAGAGGGCATTCAACATTTGCACAGGCAGAAATCTGCAAAGTGATTATTTTTTTTTTAAATGTCCGCTGACTTTTACAGAATACGCACAATGAATATTAAATAAGGGGCTGATGTTCCCTAAGTCATTGCCCATTACTGCGCTTCAGATGCCATTATGTGGTGTGACTTTTAAAAACTTTTTTTTTAAAGGTCATGCTGTTTATGCTGCATAATATATAATATAATTCCACTGTAAATTAGAAACATACTTTACAGCCTGCTGCTGTGTTTCATGGAGGTGAACAAGATTTGAAATCATGGGTCTCCTCCTCGTGGGGAAGCACTTGTGGGAAATATTTAATATCACCGTAATCGGGGGCTTTATGGACTAGTAATGAGCTATGGAGGCCTCTCTAGGACACCTTGCCACATCTCCTGCCTGCTCCCTAGCCTCTCGGGAACATTTTCCCATTCTTGACACTGTCAAATTTGATTTTACTTTACAGTTATAGGAAGTTTTGGGTAAATTGTAATATTACTTAACCCACAGCTGTGTCCTTTAGCTACAGAGGCTAAGCTCGGCCCCGACAGGTTTCTCTCCCAGCAGATAAGCAGAGTTGACTTTCTGTATGTGGAAATGGCCTGTTCAGTCCCTATACATACTAACTCTCTGGAAGAATTAAGTATTCTATTGCTTTATAAGAGAGCAACTTTCAAAAAAGCTGTCCTCTTTCTTTCCAGGTAAACCACAGCATAGAAACTGGATTTTGAGGGACATGGCAGCCTGATTCCAAATTCTCCCCCATGACAGCTCCTCAGGGAGCCAGTGTCAAAGGTAAGCAAATGAGTTGATGCCACGGATCTTTGATCCTCATCTAAAACACTTTGGGTCACTCATCGCTTCAGAAGGCAGGATACACAAAAAGGAAAGCAGCCATGGGGCATAGAACCAGACTGCATAAAAACACTGAAAGGTATTTTGGTCTCACTTCACTGTGGAACATGTAATATGGTTGAAAAGGTATGGGAAGACTATTGAGAAAAATACAATGTCTGATGCCAGTGCAATGGAGAAGCTAAGTAAAGGAATTAAGCAAATAAACCAGGTTTCAGAGGGCTGTTAAGAGATGTAGGAACAGTAAGACAAGGAGGAAATTGAGAAGTGGATTTCTTCATCTAAGGGCTGAAGTCGTAAGCCTGGCATGAAATGGAAGCTACATGCTTTTTGAGAAATACAGAAAATAATATAATTTCCACATTCACAAAGTCTCTTACCAGAGATTGGTATATTCCAAGAATGGCGTTGGGATGAAAGGGTTAGGCCAGGCTGCAAATGGAAGACTGCATCATTAAGTAAGCGCCTGCTACCAAGCAGGTCTGGAAGACAACAGCTGCCACTCAGACAGCGCAGGCATGGGGGCTCTGGGGGCTGCAGAGGCCGAGGGGCAGCACCGGGCAGCGTCTCTGAAGCCAGTTATGTTCAGTCGTAACGAACTTCACTGTGAGGGTAGACCTAAACTGAGGTGCCACCCTAATAGATCCTTCTTGGAGCATTCCTGATCCCTGTATTAGGTATACAATTTGCCAGAATACTTCTGCATTGTTACTGAGCTAGCAAAAGGCAATGTTAATGTTTGTAGGACTGATTTTTTTATTACAAAGCCATTTTTTTTGCGTTAAAATATACTATTAACATAGTCTGTAACATATTAAAAATACCCTGTGAAAAGCAGAAGAAAGAAACATTTCACACACAAGCACAAATTAGAGAATTAAAACAACTCTGTTTCTCCAATTTCTGTGCTAGAAGAGATGAATAACAAAATACTTTCAACTGTCAACCAGCAAAAAGAAACTTGGTCAAAATTTCAGAAGGATAAAATATTTTATAGGTGAAAGCTCTATATTTCTGTAATGAAGTTCTTGATCAGCACATCTTAAGGAGTATTTAACATGACAGATTACTGAGAATGCCCCTGGTTATCTGATGCATGTTAATTTCATGCAAATATTCTATTTTCTGCTGAGCATTGTTAAAATGCAGGACAAAATATTTAAGTGTAAGCAATCAGGAAAAACCCATACCACTAGGGACTACCAGGGTGAGCATCACCTCACAAGCATAAGGGAAGAACACACAAAGTTCTCATTTCTACTGTATGGGAACACCGTTTATGCAGTCCACCCAATGATCTTGTACATCAGCGCCCTCAAAAGCCTGGCTTCGTAGGTAACTGTATTTTTCCCACTGCGCATTCTCTTCTCTTCAAGGGGTTGCTCAATGACAGCAGGGATGTTTCTTCCATACAGCTCACATTGCTTCAGAAACTGAATGCACTCTTGAATAACGCTGTCACGGAGCATGATCATGTGCTTGGACACGTTCTCCAGCAGGGACAGGAAACACCGTTTTGCATAGTACCACGTGTCAGTGCTCAGTTTTTTGTTATATGGCTCCAGGCTTTTAATGACCCTTGAAATACCGAAATCATAGTTTCCCTTCACACAGTAGAGGGTACCGATGACTAGATTGACGATGCAAAGGTGGTAAATATTTTTATCAGGATTATTATAGGACAGCTGCTCTTCTCCCTTCTCGATCTTCCTCATCAGTTCCTCTGCGTCTTCATTCTGGCTTGTCAGGATGTAGGAGACGCAAAGGTTAGCCAACACAATGGCACTGACATGGAGAATGTTGTCATAGTGCTTTTTAACTATTGGCTCGTAGAAGCCAATAGCCTCTTTATACTTGTTCTCTTGCATGAAGAGCACGTGAGCCACGTTGAGCTTCCACACCTCATGCTCGTTACAGAACTCCACCGATTTGCGGAAAATCTTTTCCACCATTGTGTAGTTCTTCATGTCCCAGTAGATCTTTGCCTGGGCCATCAAGACAGGTACATATTTATCCAGAGTCTCGTCATACTCATTAACTGCCTTTTTTACAGCTTCGTCATCCCAATTTTGCCTAGCTTCCTGCACCTGCTTTGTGAGTTTTCTCAGCTGCTCAGTCAGCGTCCCCGCTGAATCATCTAGCTTGTGGAAGGCCTCCTCAGGGGCAGTCTGACAAGTAATAATGGCATCCAAGAAGTTGTACAAGTAAGGCGTGAGCAGTTTGTAGGTCAGATGGGCATTCTCTGCCAGCACATCAGCCGCCAGGTCATAGTACTGATGCTTGCAGTAGAGGAGTAGCAAGTTTCCAAAAGTTTCTGGCGGACAGGGGTTCTGCATCAGAAGAAACTGCAGTTTCTCAAACCCTTCAGTGGGCTGGCTGTCCATGTTCATTAGTGCTTGGTTGTGCAGCGTGACTGGATCCAACTCCTCTTCAGCCCTTGGCGGCATATCTGTGAGCGCCTCCTGGGCTGCTTTCAGGTTGCGCAGCTGGTACTCGATGGCCGCCTTGAGGTTGAAGGCCTCCACCAGGGCCGTGCGGTGCAGGAGCAGAGTATTGCCGACGCTGCGGACATCAATGCCCTCAGTGGTCATGCCCACGCTGAGCTCTGGGTGCTGGTGGATGCCACGTTCTATGATATCGGAGATGTGTTTGAGGGCAGGGACATACTGCTTGGCCGTGTAGCAGCACAGCGCCATGTTGTAGGACAGCTCAGGGCAGTAACCCAACACTTGCATGGCGCCGGCAAACTTGCCGCTGGCCTCTTCGTGCCGCCCCTGCCGGTACAGCAGGCAGCCCAGGATGATCTCGGCATCAGCCCGCTCTGAGGGGTCCTCAGCTGCTCCGGGGCCACCATCTGCAGCAGAGGTGAGCGCCTCCTCCACCAGGCTCTTGGCAGCCGGGAGGTCGCCCTGGGCATAGTGGATAGCTGCCTGGAGGCGCAGGGCCCGGCCCTGGTAGGCGGGAAGGTCCAGCAGCGGGCTGGCAGCCCGCAGGGCCTCGGCGTAGAGCCCGGCCTTGTAGAGGGCCTGCGCCTGGTAGAGCCGGTAGGCGTCCTGCTCGGGGTGCAGCGCCGCCAGCTGCTCGTAGCACTCGGCCGCCGCCGCGAAGTCCTGCAGCTGGTAGTGGCAGTAGCCCAGCAGGGAGAGGCCGCCCCGGGAGCGGCAGCTCTTCTGCAGCTCGCGGCTCAGCAGCGACACGGCCTCCCCGCACCGCCCGCTGCTAATCAGCCCGTAGACGACGGCCGTGTACTGCCCGTCGGGCACCGGCGCGGCCTCCATCGCCGCTGCCACGGCAACGGCCCCGCCGCAGCGGAAGCGGAAGCCGGGGCCCTCGCTGCCATGGCAACGCCTGATGCCAGAGCGGAAGTGCTCCCCGGGGCTTTCTTTTACGGGCGGTGCTCCCCCGGAAGCGGTGGGGGTGTGCGCGACCGCGCACGGGCGGTGCAGCAGCGGCAGGCCGCGGGGCACGCCGGGAGCTGTCAGCGCCCCGGGGCTAAGGCGTCGGTAGCGGCCGGGAGAGCGGCCCTGCCGCCTCCCTGGCAGCACCGGCGGCCCCGGCCTCAGTGCTGAGCTCCCCTGCCCCCCCCCGCCCGCCTGGCCTCAGTGCTGAGCTCCCCTGCTCCCCCCGCCCGCCTGGCCTCCCGCCTCCCCGGCAGTTTGCTGCGGCGCCCAGCGTTTGCGGCACAGCTGGGCGCTGAAGAGCCGAGCGCGGGTGCGGAGGGAGGGGGTGGTGGCGGCCCGTGCGGCTTGAGTTCTCCAGCCGCCGAGGTGCAAGTGGAAGCTGGTGCCTGAGAAGGGAACCGCATCCTCTGTGTTTGCCTGCCATTTTATGTTCCCTTTCGTGCTTTTATCTCCCGAGCAATGGAAAGGGCTGGTTAGTGACCATTCTCTAGGGCTGCATCAAAAGAAGGGTGGCCAGGAGGTTGAGGGAGGCGATTCTGCCCCTCTGCTCCCCTCTGGCGAGACCCCACCTGGAGCACTGCATCCATCTCTGGGACCCCCAACATAAGAAGGATATGGACCTGTTGGAACGAGTCGAGGAGGGCCACAAAGGTGATCTGAGGGCTGGAGCACCTCTACTGGGAGGACAGGCTGAGAGAGTTGGGGTTGTTTAGCCTGGAGAAGAGAAGGCTCCGGGGAGGCCTTACAGTGGCTTTCCAATACTTAAAGGGGGCCTACAGAAAAGATCAGGAGAGACTCTATATCAGGCAGTGTCATGGTAGGAGGACAGGTAATGGTTACAAAACTGAAAGAGGGCAGATTTAGATTAGCTGTAAGGAAGAAATTCTTCAGTATGACGGTGGTGAGGCACTGGAGCAGGTTGCCCAGAGAAGCTGTGGATGCCCTCTCCCTGGAAGTGCTCAAAGCCAGGTTGGATAGGGCTTAGAGCAACCTGGTCTACTGGCAGGGGTCCCTGCCTGCGTCAGAGGAGTTGGAGCTGGATGATCTTTAAGGTCCCTTCCAACCCAAACCATTCTATGATTCTGTGATTCCGAATTAGCTCAAACAGGCCGCTCCTCCTAAAAACTGCCTAGACCTGAATGTTTTCCCATTTCAAAACCTTAGGCATCTAGAAAGAATAAAGAATGGAATCAAAATGAAATCACTGATTCTTCAACTCCTTTATTTTAAAACTTGCATAATAGACTTCTAAGTTCTTTTAAGCAGGAAGTGGTAGTGTAAAAGCAGGCCCTAAGCTAAACACATAGTCTTGGAACACAGGCCGGGTTTTTTTGGTGTCTTGGGCTTTTTGAACAGGAAACATCCCCTTTACAGCCTATCAAGATCCAAAGTTTGTCACGGCTGATGGCAGGAAGGATATTTGTACCTTAGCACAATCTGCCTGGAGCTTTAAAAAAGTAGAAGAAATGATATCCTGCTTTTCTGTAACTACTTCAACAATGCCATTGTTCTTTGGAGGGATGTTTTTTTTCCCCCCACAGTATTTCTACTGAACAATGATATGTCCACTGTCACAGACTGTATAATCTGTAATTTCTGTATGTGTAACTAGCTCTGTTGAAGTCGCAAGCCAGCTTTGGTTCCTGGTCATTCCAGACTAATGCCAACTGTACCCAGTGAAGTTAGGTTTGCTCCCAGGAATGAATGCTGTGAGGTCATGTTTCAGGAATCATATCTGGGCTGCTCAGTCACACACGTTTTCATGCTATGCTCTTTGCATGATTCGATAATCAACAGATAAAGCTCTGATTCACCCCAACAAGGTATTTTCAAAGAAAAATAATAATTAAAAATCACAGCAAACCATTAAAAGGGTTTATTTATTTTTTTTTTAGAGAGACCAATAAAACCAAGTTGTTAATTTCAAAAACATGCTTTAAAAAGCTGAATCAGCATTGTTGGATCTACTAAAGCAAAACAATGAGGGTAATGGTCTTAAAATGCAAAAAAGGAAAATGATGTGGAAGTCTGAAGTTGCACATTTTGAAAGTATGGAGGGCTCACTTGCATTAGAAAATACACACGGCATTTCTGTGCACATGTCAGTTGTTTCCTATAGGCAAAGGGTCAAAGCTTATAATGGTATTCCCCACACAACGGTAAGATGCAGTGGCCAACATGCTTGTAAATTGGTAATTAAATACAGACTAACCCAAGAAAGGAAAAGTAATAAGCAATATACAGTATGTATTCCGATACTGGCACATTCAAGTGATGGAAATCTCTGGAGTCTCTCATTTCAGCAGATTTATTACCTCCCACTTCATTGTTACGTTACAAACCACTCACATGATTTTACTCAAAAATCTTCCGTTTCGTTGACAAAGCCATAAAAAACCCTTCTTGCTCTAAGTTTTCTTGCCCAGCGCGCACTAAGCATTGGAAGTGTCTGTTAATGTGTTTTACATAACCTTGAAATAAACCCATTCTAAAATTTCACTCAGTGCATAAACGATCTATCAGTAACTAAAACTGTTTTAATTTTATGAAGGGAAAATAAGTATCTGGCCTGTAGACTGAAACACTCCTATTTCGCCACTAGGATTAATTCCTCTAAATATTACCAATGGCATTAGGCACTGCTGGTTGCAGTTTTCAAAAATAGTTTGTGAGCACTAGTATTGGCTTCGTTGATAACTACAGGCACGTTACGAGGTTGCAGCGCAATGAGCAAGGTCACCAGTCCAGAGAAATGCAGCTGCTCTACCAAGGACGCCATCTGAAGGAATACCTGAGTTGAAATGAAACACACTTGTCTACGGCCATTCTCTGCAGGGCACAGACCATGCTGGTGACCTTCTCGGCAAGATCCCAGGCCCTGCAGATAGTAGGGGCTGGCTGCGGCAGAGCTGTGTGGGGAGCTCACTGTCTGACTGCCTCGTGAGGCATCCAGTTTAAACTTCTGTGAGCTACTGCTGCCTAACCTTGGAAGTGTGATATACTCCTCCAAGAGCGGGAGCAAAACCATGTCCTGAAAGAAGCAGACGTCTACATCCCGATCATGGGCTGTTGAAGCTGCTCTCTTTTGCCTGTAGGTCCCAGGCTGGGAGAAAGGCAAAATGATGGGGCACTTTGAGGGGAAATTGGTTTGGCTACTTGAGCTATGGCCAAAGACACCTCTTGGACACCTCATTCTCAGGAGGTGGGAAACCCATCTTCTGCCTGAGCCACTGGAGAGCCTCCACCCCAGGTGCTCCTTGCCTTGAATGGTGTTTGGTTTTCTGGTGGGTCACAGTGTCGTGTTGCAAGGGAGCGCTGTAATCTGGCGGGATGCACATATGAGCCCCTACTGAGCTCTTCTGCCAAAATCTGTCTGCTCTGTGCATCTCCCAGGCATGAAGCAGAAATTGAGGCCGTACCCTGCGGGCATCCCATCTCCCTGCCAGGCACATGCAAAAGGCTTTGGCAGGGAGGCAGGAAACAAGCCCACCCTTGTGACTCCCTGCAGGCTGGTGGGGAAGGTGCACCTGCAGGTCGAAAGCCTGCTCCAAATCAAGTAGGAGCTGAACACACCAGGCTTCTTCCCAATTATCCTATGCAATGCTAGAGCAGTTCTGCTTTTTTTTTTTTTTTTTTTTGGTGAGGAAAGGTTGATTTCGGTAAGGAGGTCTTGCAGGTGGGAATCCTGAGGGGAATTACTGTGTGGCCTGAACTATCTTTGAGGATGGGGATGAAGACCCCAGGTCTTCTCCTGAGCATTTTCTGCTGGTAAAGCAAGGGCCGCTGGCTGGCTCCTGTGAGACCTCATGACCTATAACCTATGGGACAGGAAACTTGAATCCAGGCTGCAGTTAGCACAACTAGAAAAAAGGTATGGCAGCTGAACCAGCTCGAAGCACCTTCAGGGGAGAATGAAGCCCCTGTGACCCTGTGGATGGTCCATGTGCTCACCATGTTTCAGCACTGGAATTGTAAATGCTGAAGCCCTCATTCAAGGCAACATTTCCACTCGCAGTCAGGGCAAATAAGTGAGGCCTCTCCTATTGCTGAGACCAACTTGTGTGTGTCAGGGCATCCCCATGGAAAGGGCAAGCAGCGCTTTACTGCTGCTCTGCTGGGTAACAGTAGGGTCTCTGTCCTCTTCTCCACATGGCCTCTAATTTGTCCTCGCCTCTTGTGGACCTGGCTTTTATACACCATCGCAGAACGAAGCTGATTTTAGTGGGGTTTGAGCTTTGCTTGTGCAGTGGGCAGAGAAACAAGTAAAAGATGGAAAATTCTGATTTAATAACCTACACAGTCATCTCTCCCGTGTGCATCTCGGAAGAGTTTGCCAAAACTGACTGAAGTACTGAAAAAAATGTTTTCCTATCAGAAATAATGAAAAGCAGGTACAATTTCTGTCTATCAAGCTTGTAAGCACTAGCTAAAAAGTGTTTTCCACCATCTTAAAATATGAGAAATTTGGAATATGTTTCTTTACCGTATAGTGTGCTTCCACAAGGATTCTTCTTTTTCTCTCAAAAATGCAAATGTTTTGCGGGTTCCTAAGCTGAGTGTTTAAAAAAAAATTTAAGATTTTAATTTATTTTTTAAGATGGAACTGTACCACTTTCAGAGACCAAATGCTGCTCTGAAATGCGCTGCTGTGCCCCCCCTGGTTTCAGTAGGGTTACTTCGTTTTTCCTGAGAACAATTTGATAAAGATCTAGCTGTGCTCTCTCATTTTCTTCCTTGTGATGGAGGAACAGGACCATAACATTAGTCAGCAGTTTCTGAATTTTGACCCACAATAGCAGAGATACCGAAAGACAGGAGAAATAGATGGAGGCAATTACAAACAGTCACTTGATTGATGGTTGACATTGTTAGAGCTTCAGCTGTATGTCAGGTTGCGGTGGTGCTGAATCCCCATCCCTGCCAGTGGTGTTGCCATGGGCAACAGCGCACTGAAGCCAATAAAAGGAGAGGAAATGAGGGGAGATGCAACCTTGGGGGGAGCTGTAGGGTATACGCTATAAATTATGTTGTACTTAGCAATACGCAATATCAAAATTCAGGCAAGCTGCGTGTACCTGCCAGCAGTACTGTGTCAGTTTCTAGTATCTGTCTCTCCCATAAAGTGCGTGTTGTAAGTTGTGTATGGCTTGCTGCTCACTATCCTGCATCAGTCTTTGTTCAGGAAAGAAAGAAGCGTAAAATAATAGCAGAAATGTTTCCATTTGGTGCGTGTATTCACTGCTGTGCAGTCTGCATTTCTGCTCCTTCCCTGCTTCTTTCTGCTAGAGAAAGTGATGTGGTTCAGTTGGGTACTAACAGCTTGGCTTGCAACAGTACTGAAATCTCCAGCTATTCTCCTATACACATGATTAGTAGCTCAGGGGGTTTTTGTTTTGTCGTGGTTTTTTTGTTTTTTTTTTTTAAGAAGTGATCAGCAGATTTTTTGTTTCTGTTTGATTGTCAGACAAATGTAGTCAGCTTTTCAATGGCGCTAACGACTCACTTTGCTTAGACAGGAGGGAAGCTCTCTTTAGCATCTGGTCAGCTGGGCCAGGTTCTGATTTCCATGAAGTTGGTGCCAGTTCAAGGTAATTCCACTGAGGTAAATGGAATTTGGCACAGGTCTGAAACTAAAAATTCAGCTGTATTTTCTGCTGCCAGACAATCCTATATTTAGAATCCCGTTTTTCATGGAGTACAAAGGCTTTTTTTTCTCCTATGAATGAATGGGAACTCATAAGCACTGCAACATGACTCCTCTTGTGTCTGGTCATGCAGCAGAGAAAGCACCCTCAAATCATAGATCACAGTTTCGCTACACTACTGATCTTTGCACTGATGGTACAAGACCAACGTTCAGGTAATACTAGTGTCATCACACAGGACTAGACACGATTGGTTTTGTGACCTATCAAGTCTGATTAGATTTTTATGAACACCTCTACCACAGACGCCTACATGTGAGCCTTGACTAGTGCTGTGCTAGCTGTAAGGACAGCATCTCAGACTGTACTGAAAGAACTGCAAGAGAAGAGGTGGTCAGTCCAGTATGATGATATTCTTCCTTTCCATCATTTCAAAATATTAATTTCCACTGGAAATTATACTAGAAAGGCTTATCCGTGACCCACTTCTTAACGTAATATAAACCTGAAGCACAAGGCAACAGATTTCCTTATTCTAATTTCATTAAAGCCCATTAATCTTTTCCTTAGGGGACACTGTAATTTGAAAAAAAAAAATGTGTTAAAAGAGAATTTTTTAAAAGAAAAAAAAAACGCCTCTAAAATTACCATGCAATATTTTGCCTTTATGCAGAATTCCCCTTGTTGAGAAATTTACTGCATTGTTAATATGAATTTCTCAGGGAATCAGGGACAGGTTGGTGTTTTTAAAGATAATAAAGTTTGTTTTTAAATGTAGCAAAGATAGGCAATTCTAAAGGCCCTGATCAATCACTAAGAAGCTCTGTTGTAAAAAAATACTTCTTTAGAATACAAAGCAGGCTTTTCAGAACATTCAGGCATAAAAGAGGAGGGAAGAGTGAGAGAGGAACATCACAAAAGCAGGCATAATTGATTCATAACATGTACTGAAGAGATGCAAAACAACAATGTAATTACATACTATTCTGTTTTCCTGCAGCTCCTTGCATATAAATTGACCAGCTTGCATCCCGGTTCTGCTCTGTATTATTAATTTTATTAAGCTGTAAGTTCTTATATTTCAGTCTGTTGTCAGCTTTACAGATTTTTACAGCAGCAGTTGAAATGTAGTGGAGCTGAATGAATGCTTCTTGTGCTAAGTCTTCTGTGTCTCTCCAGATACCAGCGCAATCTCACCGCAGGCCTTCCTTTCAGTCCCACTAAGCCGCCCAGTAAAAGCAAACTACGCTGCCGTCAGGATAATATCCAATCAATTAAGCATGTCTGTGAAAGCATTTCTTAAAAAAAATGGTGGGCCTAAGCTTACGAAAGCCTTTCAGACAGCTCTTATCGTAAAGCGACACTGACATTTGCAGGCTTAATTTATGTCTTTGAGAGACATGGTAAAGCTAGAGGAAAAGGAGGACGAGGATGCCGCCTGAGAAGGAAGTCTTTTTTGGTGCAGCTCCTCCCATTTACCTCTATTTACTGCCACGGAGTCCAGCATAGGCTTCAGTTTCGCATTCAGCTTCACTAGACACTGGAAGAAGATTAAAAAAAAAAAAAGAGGGTGAGAGAAAAAATACCGACCGTATTTCCACTGCTCTGATGTCCGGGGAGGAACAGGGTAAGAAGAGTTTCACATGCACCATGCCCCCACCCTCCTCGCCCCCAGCTGTACATTCCTGTGTAGGTAAAGCTTCTTGTTCCCATTGAGATCTCTTCATTTTACTTGCTTTACCTGAGGCTTTAAATAAGCCATCAAAAAACGTTAAAAACCCACAGAACGTGGCAGAATTGCTGCTCAACTAGTTTAGCTTTGTAATCCTTAAAGACAGTCCTTTTGAGGCACCCCCCAGGTGCCTGAGGCTATCTGGTTGCTGGCATCTGTGAGCAGCAGGTCCACTGGTTGGATGACAAGTTGGACAAAGCTGAAATAACCTTCACATTCTCCCTAGTGCTAGATTATTTCCTACAGATAAGTAAACCATGACACTGCTGTGCTTTCCAAAGCTGGCAAACCCCCCACGTTTCTGTGTGCTCAAAATAAAGAAAAAAACTTTTCTTTTTAGATTGCACTGAAATCACCTCTTTTCTACATACCCAGTCCAAAGCTCACGGAAGCCAGTAAGAATCTTTTATCTGGTTTCAGCTGGCTTTGAATCAGCCCCAAAATTATATAATCCCTGTACACCTTTGCTAGATGTTTATTTTGCCTTCCCCTTTACTATCAAATACTTAGGTCAGAAGACCCCAACTGCTTCACTTGGTTTTGTCCTTACATTAGAGAGAGAAAGAACCTCTTGAACAGCAGCACTGGGATGTTAAGAAAGGGTTAACCAGTCACCTCCACAGCGGCCAGGTACTGAGCTCTTTCAGGGCAGAGGAGAATTACTGTTTTGCAGCTTGTTTGATTAGCAAGAAGTGGGTTTTACTGGGAGTTGGGTATCATGCTTTCTCGTGGAAACTACGTATTTGTCATTTGAAGTAAAGGGTTGGCGCAAGGAAAAAAAATAATGACAGAAGACAGCAAAAGTTGTTTTTCTAAAAATGCAGAAAATTATTAAGGAAAAGAAAGGGAAGGGGGAGCAGATACCTTTGCAGTTGATAATTTTCATTATTTGCTTTAAATAGCAGGGTTAACAGCAACTGCTTGAAAAGGTCCCCAGAGCCCAGACACCACTAAAGAACTGGATTTTTTTTATAGCTAGTCTGCAAGCCATGGGAGCTTGGTTAGCTACTGAAGTAAGTCTTGGTAGATTTTAATTGAGCTATTATATGATAATTAAGGGTTAATGGCCTGATTTTAAGATGTGCTGAAAACTTGCAATTTCAGTTGACTTCAGTAGGAAATATGAATGCTCAGCACTTCTGAAAAATCACGCCATGAGTAAGTAGCTGATTTGTGTGGAACTTGAAGCAGATCCACTTGAAATTATTTCCTTAGAATGTGGCACAGACTGGGCAGATAATTTTGCAACCTTGGACCTGGGGTAAGAGGCAGAGTTTACTGCAGTCTCTGCCACATATGGTATTGCTTGCTGGTGATGGTCATCCATTTGATAGAATGGATGTGGATTTATAACATTTCCATCACCGTGCCTCAGAGCTCCCCATTTTTAGCTCTTTAGTTCTGACCATTGTGTATTCCTCAAACCTGATTTGGCAGAGTCCAAAACAGAGGGGCAGTAATACATCACAAACAGCTGAAAATACCTGAAAAGCTCACTCCTATTATCATTAGCACCTGCATTACCACTACCAGCTCAGTATCTAGAGGTAGCACAGTTGATAGTCAACTCTTGACAGCAACTTGTCAGGTCCTTTCTGTGCAAAGCCAGTATCCATCCAAGGGCAATTAAGCTTGCTGGTATTTCTTAAATCTTGAAAAAGTTTTCATGAAGTATTTTTCCAAAACACGATTTAGATATAAAACCCCCAAATAATCTGTGTTTAAATCAGTGTTTAAAAGTCAGTGTGTTTCAAACCGTCTCTAAGCACAAAGACGGCATTCTGCACTCACACCTGGTCAGCCCCAGGGTCCGTAAGCACAAAATACAGCACAGTCTGTTCCTGACATAGATGCTACACCAGCAACCTATACCTGCTACAGGCAACGTAGAGGAGACATTGCTTGCTGGGACAGCAGACCTTGTCTCAGTGTAGCTATGCAGCTCTAGGCCGTGTCTCTGTCCTTACTGTACAGGGTTTTTTTTGCCAGGGCTGACCACAAGGCCATGATGTTTTCAATCCTAGTGCCAGGGAGCAAATGCAGAGTTCTGCTGCTGTGCCCATCCCTCCAGGCCCAGGCAGATGCCACGTTTTTACGGTAGGAGACAGCCCTCTCATGTACAGTGCCAGGAGGACTGTGAGTACTTAAGCTTTGCATAGACTACAGCAGAGACCAGAAGCCCAAGTAGATTGGGAATGGATTCAAGGAGCACCCACACAGTTCTACAGCAATCACTGTATTTTATGAGCTGTAAAGACATTTTAAATCCAGAAGTAAATACATGTATTTCTTAGAACTATATACCTAAGTGCATATTACAGAGTCTAATAACGCAGGTGCAACAGAGGTTACCAGGTAAATAACAAAAATGGTTAAGTAATAACATTAACTTTTATGAAATAAATTAAAAGTAGTATTTAGGAAAGAATAAACCATGTCTTTAATATTCAGTTCTACCGTTGCACAAGTAATTAATTCTATGGAATACTTACAAAAAATATAGTGTAATTTTAAGAAACTTTATTTTGTTACACATCAATTTAGATGAAGCATACTCGACACTGCAGATTTTGCACTTGGTCTATAAAATGTCTTTATTCAGACATTGATTTGATGTTTAAACCACGGCTTCTGTATTTAGTGTCCTTTCACTTTGGGACTCTCTTATTCTGATCTAGTCTCTTAATTAAACCAACTGCTATAATTCCTGTGGAAATTAGCTTTTATTTTATTTTTTTCCAGCTACCAAAGCATTTCGGTAGGACTTTTTTGATACAAAGTACACAAATTGGATTTTATTTCTGCTTGAGATGTAATTAAAAACTCATTTGATTACTGTATATCTGGCCCTGTTTTAATTATTAAACTCCAGTAATCAATTTTCTTTTATGTAGCTTCTGGGAAATTATCTCAAAAGCGACACATTTCTCTCCCTTCTGGCAGGCTCTCGACCATTTACTGAATTATATTGATAGCACCTGTTCCTGATCCGGATTAAACCACCGATTTATTCCCAAAGCTATTTAAGGTTATTTGGCTGTAGCCTAGTCAGGGTTTTCTACCTGCACTTTTTACTTTCCATTTTATTGCATGAAAACCCCTTGATGTACTGCTCCTCCCTGCTGCTGTTTTTGATGCATGCCTCTTACGAAGAGCTTTGTGAGTCATCTGTCCAATTTGGTATCCAGCTTCTTAACGCTCAATTTATGACTTGGTTTAGTAGGAAGAGGCTTGGTCTTCAACAGCTGTCTGGCATGGGATACCGCCACATAAACTCATAGCTCCAGAAATGCCCTTTTTCCTCATCCCTGGTGCAGCAGGCAGGCAGCCAGGCACCGGCTAGGGGGTTGAGGGAACCCTGGCCTGGGGCAGTTCCTGCCTCTCTGCCTGGGACCTTGATGCCCACTTGCAGTCCTTCCACTGCAAGGCAGCTGCCTTGCTACACAGCAATCAGTGCAGGGTTGGTGGCCCTTCCCATTTTATCCCCTTTGCTGGAGAAACTGTTCTTAATCGCAGAGCGATAAAGCATGCTGGAAGAGCGGTGATGCTGGCGTCTGTGTGCTCTGGCATTAGGGAAAGCCAGATAGGTTTGCAGTTCCCTTCTGCATCCATGTATTACCTCAGATGCGCAACTAAGCATCTCCTTCTCTGGAGATATTCAAAGCCTGCCTGGATGATGTCCTGTGCAACCTGCTCTAGGTGAACCTGCTCTAGCAGGAGGGTTGGACTAGATGATCTCCTGAGGTTCCTTCCAACCCTTGCTTTTCTGTGATTCTGTAAGCTGTTTCTCAGCAGGTTACTGTATAGCATTGACTTTTTCTTACCACCTTCAATAATTTTGGTGTCTTTTGTGACTATGTACTGCTCTGCCTACAGCATACTTTCACCAGGTATAGCTCCTCTTACACAGAAGCTCCGCCAGTACACAAAAAGGTTAACGGCACTTCCACAATACATTGTGTGCACCAAGGGAGTGTGTTTTTCCTTGGATATAGAGATGTATAGGTATATTTAAGTCTCTTTTTCTAGATAAGGCATAGAAAATGCAGAAATAGTGGAGGTAGCAACAAACCCCTTCAGGGAGAGGGCGGTGGGTAGCAGTGGAGGCATTTTCTGAGAGATCAGCCTCCTGGGTTAAAGCGGGGTGGTGGGGGAGAGGACTTCATCTGCTACCTCAGCTTTAACTCTGGGAAGGGATGTTATCTGAAGCAGCCAAGATGCAGCACAGCTGTGGCCGGTCTAAACTATTACTAAAGCAAATGCAATATTTTGTTGTATTCTAATACAAATACCAAATCCTTTTAAAGAGGAGCATGGTATGCCCTAACTTACAAACACTGCAGGACCTCCAGAGTATATACTTCTCTTTTTTCTTTTTTTTTCTTCCCCCTCCCCCCGAGATTCTCATCCAAATATTGACCAATTCTGACCTTGCTTAACTTATGAGCTTTGACAAGCTCACGGAAGTATGGTTGCAGGTCTAATATTTGTAAAGTGAGTTTATGGAATAAGACCATATAAATTCATTTTTATGACTGAGCACATATCAAAAAGTTATAGGTCTCAGCGTTCACTCTACTTTGGAACCCAGTGGTTTCTAATGAATCACTTTTATTATGTAGGCAGTTTCTGAGTTGGGAGGGAGGATTAGTGACCGAGAAGCCATAGGGATAAATTCAGACCTGGTGTAAGCATATGAAGCATTGCTGAAGTCAAGAGAGTCGTGACCAGTTACAGCAAAGCTGAATTGGACTCCTGAGTTTTGCTGAAGTGGCTTTCACGTGAGGATACATAGGCCAAAGGTGAGCCATCTATCTGAAAGTCCTTGAACTTCAGATTAGTTCAGATAAAAGGGAACCCGTACTGCAGTCATCCATGGATTTGATCTTCATAATACACATACTGATGGAAGTTGTTTTGAAAAAACAAAAGTATTTCTGTATTATCTGCCCATGTACTAAAAACAAAAAGACTGCTAAAATTCTATCTGCTGTAGGTAGAATACAGAAGAGAAAGCGATGCAGAGAAGTTATAGGGATTAACTTCTATGAACTTTTGACTGTGTGCTTATATGAATTAATTATTTCCCCTACTGATTCAGGGACATATTTAATCATTACATTCCAGAAAAAAAATTCTGTACTGGGGAGGAGGCTGAGCTCATGCAAAAAAAACCCCTACTGCAATCTCCTCATAGTTGAAGGAGACTTTGTTTATTCCTTCTAGGGTTTACTGAGGAAGGGTCCAGATCATCAAGTACAAAATTCATCAGTGCATTACTTTTGCATTTCTGCCAGGGAATTTTTTTCTGATGCCTAAAAATGTAATTAGATGAAATGAATATACTTCTAACTTCCCCGATGATAGAAAACCAGGGTTTCTTTTATCTTCTCATTAGAAATTGTTAGCAGTGTGGAAGGAAGCTAACTGTGACTGGAAAGGGATCTAATACAAGCACAAGTGTTCAGCTCTTCTGCTATGAATTAGCATTGTGTTTCTTTCTGGTGATGGTACACTAGCAAGAATAATGCTGCGCTCCTTAGCAAGTAAACATGCATACTATAGAGGGATGATTATAAAGCCAGATTCTCCACTGGTAAAATGTGCCAGGTACTTCAGGGAGGAAAATATGTAGCCAAACGTGCTCTGACCAAAATCAAGCATGCTATGCTGTCAAAGGGAAAGTAATACAGCAGAGCTGGGTACCTACGGAAGTAGCTCAACTGATGTAGCTCAACTGATGTGTTGCTATAGTTGCAAGTGATTCATCTGGTCATAATAATTTCATGAAACCAAGAGTTTTCTCAGAAGAGGAAGAGTTATTATTTCATAAACAACAACTTATTTTGCTCTGCTGTTTATGGTTTTGATTCTACGTCTGAAGCATGCAAGAGACAGAATGTTTCTAACTCTTTTCCTTTCAACATTTTAACCAAGCAGCTGATCAATGTCTTCTGCCTTGCTATTAAATGGATTTTGAAAAACTCTTCAAACCGTATCAGTCTCATATCCTTATTTAGTTCTTTGAATTTGCCCTCAGCTGGGAATTCTGCAGGCAACTGTGATTCTGTTGTGTTAAACACTTAGTTGAAGTGTTTCATCCATCATCATTTCTAGTCCTTTTCTGATGCAATGTAGTTTGTGCTTTGTCTTTCTTGAAAACTGAATGGCTGTTAAATTATCCATTTATCTTCTTTCAGATTTGCTGTACAATTTTGAGTTCCCTCTATTGGCTGTCTCTTCTACCTTATCTGCCAACTTTTCAATCTACTTCCTCAGATCTTTATATACATTTCCATATATGACTGCATGTCCTTCACAACACATTGGACAGATAATTCTAAATAAGACAGCAACAGAAACTGTAGTATTATGAATTATTCACTTTTTCTCACAGATCAGGCTGAAAGCCTTTAGTGAAGCTAAAGCTGCGCTAAAGTCAGTGGCAAACGTTGGCTTTTCAGTCTTCTCCCAAATATCTTTGTTGATGACCTGCCCTTTCAGCTGAGACCTTTTTGGCACAAGATGACTGTCTGAGAAGTAAGTTGAAGTACAGTTGTTTGAAGGGAAAAAAGTACTTCTTTTTGCTGTGTCGTCTTCTAAGCAATTTGGGAAAACTTGTAAATTCCTTAAGTTGTTGATAGTAATGCAATATTTCATCAATAATCTCACCAAATTATCAAAGTCCTAGCAAAAATAATATTCTGTTAATTTCCAAAAGCAAAATGAATCCCTCCCTGCTCTCAGGAAACAAAAAAAGAGGTTCAGGATCTTTGTGCCAACTGTAAAAAGGTGTTTGTGATACTCTTAGACACAAAAATCCTTGTCTGAAACCACCAAAACTATGCCTTTCCATATTACACTGTGAAATAGTGACTGACTCAGAAGGGAATTGCAAATAAAAGCACTCTTTCTTCTTTTTCTGTTTTTTCTGGTTTTTCATTCTTGTATAGCTCTTCTTCACCTTTTCTCTACAAAAGTAGCAGAAAAAAAGAGACTCCTGGGTAAAGGGCATAAGGTAAGAAAAACAGCTTGCTGACGCTTATTCTGTTACTGGAAATTGTAACACTGTCATAGTCTCTGAGTTTTCTGAAAGTTGAAGAGAATTCATTCTGGGTGGCCTCATTTAGGTTTGTCATTAGTAGACAAGCCACTGGGCAACAAAAGTGCTGGACCTAGCTGAGTTCCTATTTCAAGGCTACAGAAAGATCCTTCTGCAGTGCCAAAATCTCCTTTCTCTGGGACAAACCCTTATTCCTAACGTAATCCTCAGCTACCAACTCCCCCCCAGCTCTGGCATTTGGCCTGATTAAGTTTCCTCTGAAGCAAGTTTTTTGCAAACACAGCAGAATACGTTGCACCTGCTCTTCCTTGGATAATATTACCCCCTGGATTTCAACACAAAGTGAGACTAATTTGATCTGCCAACGTCTGTGCAGCCTCAGTCCGTGGTGTATCACATATGGCATTCTGAGCTGATCTGCCATACTAATCCTTGTCAGCCAGGCAGTCCCAGGAAGCATACATGCATTCTCTCTGTGTCCAAATCAAATGTCAGCAATAAGCCCCACCAAAAGTGTGCATCTTTATGGTATTCTTTAGGATCTACTGAAAGTTATCTTCCTCTTCCCTCAACACGCTACAAAGGACAAGCTGATTTTTGTGAGAGTCACACAGTGGTGTTGCTTCCTGTGAACCCATTTTTTTTCTGAATAGCTTAGTCCTGATTCCCTTTGGTGGTTTTTTTTGTCTCCATATTGCTTACAGTGAACAGCTCGCTACCTCATGCTAGTCCTGCCCGCTGACTAGTTGCAAACTTAGAACAGCAGTGCTCTGACTTTTGTACCAACAACCCCAGGTGTGGGTGAACGGTGGGTACAGCAAGCCATTTCCAACATGTTCATGCAGATAAACTCTTCCTCATTAAATAACTTTAAAACCAGTTCTGACTGTATAGAGAGGAAAGGAACATCTGAAGGAAAAAACCCCATTGTTTTGGCTGCATCCAGTGACTCTTGCCTGCGTAAGGACTAAGCCATCCCACACAAACCACTCAGGACAAGCAGGACTTCTAGAGGAGTGGTCCAAACCCTGAACTTCTTATCAGTATTTCCTTACTCAAAATTGCAATTGAAGGAATGAGGAAGGGCTGCATCGGGACATAGCAGTGTAAGCATGATTCTTAAAGCATGCTTTTCCCTCCTTCTCTGCAAAGGAATATTAAAAGGTTAATCCCCTGCCTTGTAATTGTAACCAGAGTATACACTTCTGGAAAAAAATCACCGCGTGTGCATATGCACTTCCAATTCAGGTGTCAAAGTCAACTCTTGAACTGGAGCTGTTAAAGCACAGAGGTAGCCATGGTTGTTGGAGATTGTTTTGTATTTTTTCTACACTTTATAGGGGCTCTACCATTTATGATAGCCTGTGCATTTTATGTATGTTTACAAGCAGAATAGATGCTTTTGCAGCTTCATCATCGTACTCTAAAGACAGATTTAATCACAAGGCCAGACATTATCTTCTGTAGGAAGACAGGCATATCAGAGCTCTTGGAGCTGTAGACTGAGTGATTAGATTTCTTTCTAACTATGTCAAGCTGTGATAAAGAAGGACTCTGTCCCTCCACATTCCATTGAAAATGTAAACGTTTCTACTCTTTCCAGAGTCCCCCTAGAATCTTGGATGGAGTAATGCAAATTAACTTCTGTAGATACTATAATATGTTTAAAGCTCTCAATACCCAAGAAAATCTTGAATAGCGCTAAAAATAGCACTAAAAGGGAGCAGTTCAATGGAGCACCAAGGTAGAGGTGAGCAGGGCAATCTCAGGCACGCATAAGTTGTAAAAGCCGTGAGCTTCTTTATCTTCCACAAAGACATCTCCCTTAAATTTAAATAGCTGCTGTCATTGTCACTGACTACCTGACTATGTATTTATCTGCCCAGAAGCAGAGTGCATGGCCTTTGGCCCTGCTATTCACAGTGTTACTGTCTCCGCCTAACAAAGCTGTGAACAGAGTTGGGCTTCTGTTAGCATCTTTTGTTTGATGTGAATCGCTGAAGCTTTGATGTTGTTTGTGAGAAAAATAACGATTAAAAAGAGTAAGACTTTCACTCTCCCACTCTGTCTGCTCCCCACAGAGAAATCTAATCTGAGTTGGGAAAAATCTGTGACTGATCCCGTCTTAGGTACACGCAAACTGAGTCCAGGAGAGAAATCTGTTAGCGTTGAAACTCTTAGCATCCCTTTACCAGAGGGTCAGAGAGGCAATTTGTCTTAATGATCAAAATTCCGTTTCCTGTTACATGAACATGTATGTCCAGATAGGTACAGAATACTTTCTCTGCGTGGTGTACACAACTGTCAGTGTAGCCATAGGCTTTTATTTTCAGTGGGATGTCTTAGATTTTCTGCCTTAGTTTTATGTGCTTCCCCTTTATAGAATATTCTACCAAAAAAGGGAACGATTACTTCATACTGAAGCTACATTAGTAGATTTGAAAAGCTCTACAGTTCCAAAAAAATGCATTATTTCTTACAAATTATTATTCTAATAAGCTTGTTTCTCATCTCTACTGGTGAACTCTTTCCTTGCTGGCATTTTTGAATGAAGAGCAAATGTGATGCAGTAAAGCGTAACTAAAGCCCCTAAAATCAGAGCTTCAGAGTAAATGGATGGCTGTTCTGCTACTCAAGGCAGAAACTCCACTGTTACATAAAAATACTCTGATCAGTGATCACTACAGTAACAAAAAAGTAAATTCAATAAAATTATAATGTCCCAGGTGTAATAAAAAGCAATGAACAAAAAATTGGGAAGCTTTTATCTTCACAAACCTTTGATCCACAGTGTGAAGGAAACCAATTTGATTACTAAGGTATTTTGAAATTGGAGGTGGCTTGATTCCCACATTGAACAGCAGACGTGGGAGAGAGCAAGGGAGCAGAGCCTTGGCTTACCTTGTGGCAGGAACAGAGTCAGGCTTACAGAGCAAACACAAAAAGATTTTGGATTTAGACACTTGGGATATGGGATATGGGAAATCTAGCTGTGTAGAATTCCTGATTTTTTTTTATATCCCCAGCTATCATTACATATGTATATTTAGCTTCAAGCTCCATGTTAGCTTACGATGTAGCATGTTTTGTGTTTCTTTGACCTTTCTTCTGTGTCAGATGGGCATTCCAAGGGGCAGTCAAACAGGATTACTAGTGGAAGGTGCACAAATTTTGAGGATCTGCTAGTCACTTGTAAACCTTCTCACAGAAAGGGGACAAACTCAGAAAACAGTTCTAGCCAGGTTAGCAGAGGGATGTGATACACATCCCCCACTAGACTTCATTATCCTTTACTTGGGAGCAGAAGTGCACCTCAAAGTGGGCTGCAGAGAGCAGAGCAGAGCAGATGGATAAGGAGGAGGTAGAGCCAAATCTCCCCAGAAGACTGATCAAGTCGCAAAGAGCATTTCAGAATGGAGAAAAAAAAATAAGGCTAGAAAGGCCATAACTCTCTGAAATGCAAAGTTTAGATACTGTTTTAAGTATGAAACATTCCTCATGAGCACTCTGGTATGCAGCCTAGCTCATAAGCTTCGACTGTGGAGAAGATACGGTGTGTTGTAGTACTGTCGGTGGCACTGGGGTGGTGTCAGACCACTCCTGGAAGCTTGGGCTGTGAAGTTCCTTCTGCGCTGCATACTTCAGACATCCGCAGCTGCCAAGAACAGCCTACTCTTGGGAACTACTTTGAGTGAGGAAAATTTCGGGTGCCTTTGCTGATCTCCTGTCTGACTTTAATGGGAGTTGCCAGCATTCACTGGTTGCTGGGACCATCTCTACTGTGTGGGTGTCAAATAAAACAGAGTGCAGTATTAGGTCCTTCTGTAGCAACTGCGTTGGTACGGATGCACACATTCCCCACAGAGTTCCCTTCAGGGCTTGGGCTGCTAGGATCCACCCACATGGATTCAGGGCTTCTAATCACTAGCACAGAAAAAATGACATTGATTTTGTTCTCTATGGTTTAATGTTGTAATTTTGGTATCACAATGAATGTCAAATGTTTATATCAAACATATGGTTTTTATAAGCACTATGCTAGTGAGCTATATAAGTACCGCTAAGATTTTACTAATTTGTCAGCTGCCACTCTGTCTCTTTATGTTGCATTTGTAATGATGTAACCCATTCTATCCCCACATGCAGTCCCTACAACATATTACAATAGCTAGAATTTTAAAGAATGTATCCGGAAAGAAAAAAAAAGAAATCTAGGACCTGGCCACAGTTGTAGTGTTCAGCCAGCCCTAAACGAAGGATTTACAATGCCTGAGTGCACTGCTGATGCGGTATGTGTATTGAGGTTTGATTAAGCTAGATATGAAAATTAAAACTTAGCTTCACATTGAAGTGAGAATCTCCTGCAGTGTGATACTATGACATCAAGTTTTCTGTTTACCCCTAAGGCTGGTGCTGCAATGACTTCCAGGTTTGATGGTGCCTCTTTTTTAAGTTGTTGAGCAGCAGGCTAATAGCTGCACAGCATGATGCAAAGACAGCAGGAAAGCAAGGAAATCAGATGTGAATATATTCCCCAGAAATCTCCTGCTAAGATGGAGCTAACTAACCAGAGCTTTAGCGCTCAGATGTAGTCTTCTCATGCAGAGGATGGTATGATTATCAGCTCTTTCTGCTTTATTGTACATTTTTGGATTATAGATGCTTTTACAAATCATGAATTGTGGTATAATATTCATTCTAGTGTAATATGAACTATTACACTGAAAGGAACATTATTTTTAAAGAGTTTTCATCCAAGGTCAGCTCCCCCGCCCCATATTGTCCAAAATGATCTCGGTATTTTAAAAAATACATGTTTATTTCTTCTTCTATGCTTGCTTTGCCTTAATTGTTTGAAAGCCATAGATTTAGTTTATTTCATCATGACAAAGACAGACCTAAGAAAGGAACAGGATCTACTGGCAAAGCAGTAGCCCACCTCGCTGCTTATACTGGCACATGTTGTCCATGTCACACAACAGGAGCTGCCTTTGCTGCTGGGCAGTTGCTTCATTATTGCCACAGTGGTGGCCTCAGGTGCCACAAGGTATAGAGACTAGGGGAAGCACATCATCCTTCTCACCTCGTTTGCTACTGGGGACACATCTGGTCTGTAAAATGAAAAGGAACTGCTAATCCGTTTGTGTGTGTGTGTGTGTAGGGACGCTACATTCAGGCAGAAGTTCAACAGTTTAACGTTAACATGGCAGCAGGTACCTGCTTTCCAGCTCCTGGCTTTATGTCATCACTGACTCATTTGTTGCTCAGAGATGTGAGGCAGTTTGGGGTGCAGCAGTAACAGGGAGAACTTGTTGCAGTTCCCCAAAATGCCCAGTGAGAACATCCCCGTGATTTCTCAGATATCAGTGGCCAAACTGGCAGTCTTCAGTGGCATCAGGCAGCCTGTGTGGTTTCAGTGAGTGGGAGGAAGACTGGCTGACACAGTTATTGATGGTTTAAGTTTCTATAGTTTCAGTTTTTATGGTTTAAGTTTCTACTTTTCATTTACCATCCTACTCATGTAGCTCTACTTTCTATACATAGAAGAGAGAAAAAGTTAAAATGGTGAAGCTTATGTTACACAAGTAAAATTCTGAAGCTGGTTTAATCCAAAAAGAGAAAAGGATTATTGTGGTCATCTGCAGCCCTAATGAAGTAGTACTTGAGAGCTTATGCACCTTATACCAAGCATCCACACAGTCTGTGTAGAAGCATGATTAGAAGAGTAAACTCCAAGTTAAACAGCACACGGGTTAAACCACAAATCATTTGTCACTGACCTTAAAGGTTTGGCCTAGAGTGCCCCTTAACAGTTTGGAAAGGAGCCAGAAAGGAGTGCAAAGGCTCAGCCTTGAGCTTCCCTTTGGGTCACACATATTTGGACAGGTCTGACACCATCACCTAACGAGGCCGCCCCTCCGGCACCTCTCTGCAGAGCGCTCCACACCTTGCCACGATGAGAATCAGTTTGCCTCAAACATCATAAAACAAACAGTTGCCCTACCAGCTTTTATAACTTAGAGAGGAATTATGTTTACAGATATTACCACCTTCACAGAATCTGAAGATTTCTGCATAGAATTCAGACTTTTGGTAAAGTCACAGAAAGATAAGAGTTCAAATAGCCTTCAAGGCTGCACTGTAAGCTAACTCCTTTTCCCTAGAGAGACAAGAACAATCTTCTCTGGACTCTACAGGAGCAGTAAATAAAAATTACCTCATATAATGGCATGCAGATGCTATCAATCCACTCGAGCTGCAACCTGGGTAGTTCATCTTTCCTGTTCCGATCAAAAATGGCCTGAATTGAGAAGGGAACAAAACTGTCATGCTTTATTACACTGGAGTATTTTACAGACACATCATCCAGCACTTTGGAGCTATGATCAAATTCTCACAACCAGAACACTTTGTAAACTGTAATCAATCTTTGCAGCAGTCTCCCTGCTGCTTTGTCTGGCATGAAAAATAAACTGTTTATTTTCAGTTCTGTTTTGAAATTTGTAGGCTGAATGTATTTGAATTTTATAATTCTGTGATGTAATGCTCCACAGCTGGGGTTGAGCTGGTAAGAAACCTCCTGTAGAACTGTAAAGTAGGTACCTTTGAGCAGAAATTTCCCTCTCCTCACATAGGGTTTTCCAGCTCAGCAAAATGAACAGTGATGGGTCTGGGCTGGCTCCCTCCCTCCCAGAGAGTTACAGACCCTTTCTGCAGAATCAGCCATGTCTGTGAATCCAGAGGGTGGGGAATCAACAGATCCATTTTGGGAGCAGTTATCAATTTGTTCCTCTGGAAACAGCCTAATTCAGTGCTTGTGACACTCCCCCAGAGAGGAACTTACAGAGGTCAAATCTGGTTGTTTAAGGGACTCAATTATTGGCTTAAAGGAGATGGAAGAAACTGAGTTCTGAAGAGTTTGAACGTGAGTTGAGTTTTCTCCATGCCCTGACTGAGATTACTGGGGTACATCAGCTTTCCGTCTACAAGATTTTAATCCTCCTTCTAGTGGCCCTTCCATACCATTTACGGAATGCCTTTTTTTACTCTCTGAATATGCCAAGTTTTAAATCTTTCTGTGTTTTTTGTGGGAAGTCTGTTCTTGTTCTGGGCCCATCTCCTCAAGGTTGACATTTCCTGAGAAAACTTAACTTTTCTTCTGTATCTTCTTGAAACTCCAGACTATACATATTACATCACATTAAATGTCTCGTTGAATTCTTCTAGTTGTAGGCTGTTCTTTCTGACATAAATAGGTATTGCATAGTGTATCTAAATAAGACCAGGAGGTAAGATTCAAAGATTCTGTGATCTTAAATGAGACTCTTGGGTTTCATTTTGGAGAATTCTGTATCTTCTGTTCAAATGATTTTGAAAAATCCTGTTATTTTCAGATTGTTATAAGCACAATGCAAGAATAAAAACAACCCTTGAGTTGTAAGGTAAGGGAATATCACATTATCTTGCTAACTAACAACTCTCTTATCTAACAAGCAGCAATACCTATCTAGGTGGCTTATCATAGCAATATGTCATGAAATACATCAGCATTTGATCTTGTTTAAAAATTCCTCATTAATGTGGTAAAACTCTACATGATTTTGACCCTTAGCCATCAAAGGTTAGAACTGATGAACTTTGTGATTGTTTACTGGCCTTATCTCCCAACATAAAACACTTAATACATCAGTTTACTGGATTCTTTGAAATTGTGAAGGGCCAGAGAGGAAAATCTTCCTTCAAGCTGTATGGCTGCAAATAATCCTACATGTGGCCCACAAATTACTGTATTCCTTGGTGCAGACTGTAGAGCCCAAAGGAAGAGTGAGAGGGCTCCTGTGATGGAGGGAATACTGAAGATATTTATAGCAATGCACTCTCCCACGTTTCTAGGCTGCTGGATGCAGATTTTCAGAAGACAGGAGGCCAGAAGAAAGCTCTGGCTTTTGTCTCTCTCTGCACTTCTACCAAGTCTGCAGTATGTCCAAAGTGTAGATGTAGTAACACACCTGAAAATAATTCTTAAGGTTGCTGGACCTGGGCCATTTGCACTGGAATTCTTTGCTACTTGAAGACAGTAACATTAATGTATGTGCTGAAATAAAATTACTTTCTATTATGCTTCATTAGCATGAGAAACACATTTTGCAAATTTTATATACAGTGCAGGAAAGGCACTTATACCCATATTATATGGAATGGTACTTGCAGTTATTCAGGCCTATATTTGGTCTCAGAATTGAGAATACTACTACGACTGATTGCTTATACTGGACTATAGCTACCATTTTTTCTGAGATGTACACACAGAACTACTGTAAGGAAGAAACCCATTAATGCCCCAACCTCTGACAGTATACAAAGTGAAAAGAAAGAGCATTGTTTACCACAATCTTTTTACCTTTACTGACTTCATTACATCACCACAGGCTCATGCGTGAGTATTATCAAAGTGAGAACCAGTCTAAGCCACTGGAATAGTTTTTTTATTCTTGGAAGCATAAACATATTTGTGAACGGCTTGTATGTTAAATTCTTTAGAATACTTTCTGTTACCCTTCTCCTGTTACCTCCAGATATTGGCTGTCAACATTTTGAGCTATGTAGCCATAGATAAGTCTTTCTCTTCAAATCGTTCACTGAATATCTTCATGAAACCTTTTTTCTTAGTTCTTGTTTGGCACTTCATACCCATCTGCCTATGTTCCACTCAATTCCAATTTATCCTTTCAGTCACAGTGTTGTATTTTGTTGTATACCTATAGAAATGCTTTTCAGCATTTGATACATCAAGTAACACAGATAGACAGCTGCAGCATAAAGTAAATCTGAGAATTTTGATTTCCATAAGTAGCTGGTGATTTTTATTTGAATACTGTGCATTACAAACAATGCCTGTTGCTTAGAAAATTAGCTGACAGAATAACCTTGGGAAAGGGCTCAATGCAAAACCAACTGAGTTGACTGGAGAACTTTTTTATATGGCTCTAAATGCATGTCCTTATTGGACAGAGATTTTATTTGTTCCAAGAGTTTTCTTTACATACAAAATACAATTAATTTTTCTGAATGAACCCGATGATATTTTCTTACCCTATTCAAGTGAGTATTTCAGAAATGATAAAAACTTACTGAAGGAGTGAGTTTGAGTTCAGATCTTTCTCTGTCTCCTTGTTCAAAGAACTCACTGGTTACCAGCTCAGCTGCCTAAAACATAAATCATGGTAAACATTAGAGTTCTTGCTACATAATTTTTACAGTAATGAGTTCTTGCTCAGACCATGACTTCGGCCTGTGCTTAACTGTAAAGAAGTGAATAGCCCTGCTTACACGACTGATGTCAGGCACATGTTTGTACTTTTCAGGACTGGGCATGCAGGGGGTATGAACAGCCATAACTACCAATAGGCACACTTATCCCTTTTTGATAAGGAATTGACTGGGGGATCACATTGCAGTGTCAAGGTAGCACTCAATGCAGTTATATGCAACTTGCTCAAATATTGAGAACAGAATAGAAAATTATAGCTTCTTGTTGGCATGCACATTTATGCCTGTAAAAATGATTTGTAAAATCTTCAAGAGCTCTCTGAGTATTTACAGGCTGTTGCCCTATACAAACACTTCACTTGTCAAAGAAACTTAATTAACCAATAACCTTTGTTGTCTTCATTTAATGTGAAACCATAGTTTTTTTTCCCCACTAGGCTTTATTTTTTCCCCATGACTGTCATCACTATAGGATCTGAATATCTAAAAATGAACTCAGATTGTGGTTACCATATTGAATCAAAACCAAGAACTGCTGGGTTTGAAGTTGGAATGCGTCTTTCTGATTTTTGTGAATGAAGATATTCTATTCAGGACAGGTTTGTGCTTTGCAGAAGAACATAAGATTTAAAAACCAAAATTAGTTATGGAAACAACAGGAATTTTAGGAAGTCAAGCAGTGAGCAATACTGACATAGTAGCCTTTACGTACTGTAGTCTTCTCCTGTGTGGGGCTCAGAAGGTAGGCA
The DNA here is from genome assembly GCA_018403395.1 of Gorsachius goisagi. Taxonomy (NCBI): domain Eukaryota; kingdom Metazoa; phylum Chordata; class Aves; order Pelecaniformes; family Ardeidae; genus Gorsachius; species Gorsachius goisagi. The sequence goes on along the minus strand of BOSO01006924.1, from coordinate 19,167 downwards.
CTTGTGACATCTGAGATGCAAAAAAAGGAAACTAATCTGCTGAAGATGGCATTCGGTTCCTAAAGCTCCTGTCATGCCTCCTTATGGTTTTCAACTGTTTCCAAACTAAGAAATGATTTCATAAGGGCAAGGCACAAGAGGGTGATCTAAGGAGAGAGCCTGCACTTCATAAAATCTCAACATTTCTTGGTCTAGCAACTGCATCGTAGCTAACATTCACAAATCCTGAGCTTGTTGCAGTTGAAATAAGGAGTACCAAAATAAATTGGAAGTAGGTGAAGTGATGTTATAAAGTACTCTTAAATCTTGAGCAAGGCTATCACACAGTTTGGAACTTTATAATGTATGTAATCCCAGCGCACTAATAAAATTCTGGATCAATACTCCAGATAGAGGAATAATTTAAGAACTTAGCAGCAATTAAGGCTTTGCCAAGTGTATTGTATAAAAATAATCAAGACGTAGTCTCACCCCTGTCTCTCACTGCTGTTCTGATCCTGTTCTCCTTCTGTCCCTTTCCCTCTTCTTTTGTCTGTTTCTATCTTCTCTTCCTGAATTTTGCCTTAATACATGTAGCCTTTATTCCATTTGATTCATATATTTTAATCTCTGTCTCCCTAATTTTTCATGGTTTTTTCCTTCCGGCACAGTTGAAGTCCAACTATTTCCTCTTTTCCCTCTGTGGGCTTATTAGCCTCTCTGCTCAACCAGGTAATGTTTCAATCAATCCCAGACTGGATTTTTCAATACAAAGTAAACCTGTACACTAGACTGCAGGGGAATTTTCACCTGCAGACCTCAACAGTGATAAGGATAAAAAAAACAGTTTACCAGAGGCTTCAGCACCAATTCAGCACCATAGCACAAAGATTGACAAGATGGAAAACAGACCCTACCTGACATTTTGGCTGCCAAAGAAAATGGAGAAGCTAACTGGGCTAAAGAGGAAAAATGAGGAGGGATTACACACACTGCAGCTGTGGGTAGGTGGCACTGAAAAGTCTTGTGACTCATTTGCCCACTGCAGGATACGAGCAACTTCCCTGATTTCCATGTGAGGTGACCATATTCTGGCCGAGTAGAGTAACAGCCTTAGAAGGACTATTGTCATAGACTGTTTATAAAAGCGAAAAAAACTCATCTGACAACACTGCAAGCTGAGCTGAAGCCCTCACCACATAAATGCTTTTTTACTGAGCTGATGCGCATGTAACTTTTGTAGTACCACAAAGGAGGGTGGGTCCCTTTCAGCTTCTGTTACCTCCTTGCCCTTGTCCAAGAAAACTGGCTGCTCCTGCCTCACCAGTTCTCTGGTCTAGCTTCTCTTTTTCACCCCATCTTTTTAACTAACACTTTGCTGTTAAGCCAATCAGACTCCCTCCAGGTGCTCAGCCACAGCTCAGCTGCACTGGTATAGTTCCTATTCACTCCTCGATGCTGCATATTCCTCCAAAACCCTACACAGCCTGTCTTCTACTGGCTTCTTCTGGACCTCAGTAAAGGACAGAGAATTATTAGCATGAGTACAGGAAATATTAAGAATGGATGCTGAGTAAGGAAAGATGCCTAGAAGAGGGAAAATCATGTGGTAAAGGACAAGACTTCAGGTCAGGTTGCTTTTTCACATTGCAATTGTTTGCCAATGCTGGGTCCACATTTTATGTATATTTCTAAAGAGCCTACTCAGCAGCAGAAGCCTAAATTTTTATTTGTTCGTTTCTAAGTACAGCAGGCTAAAGAAGGCTTTGTACTACACTTGCATTTTGTTTCCACTAGTGTTGTGAACACATTTATCATATATACTGATGATTTTATGTTAATCAATGTTTGCAGATCACCTGCTGGTATATTTGATTTAGGGAAGATTCTGCCACTGACAAGGAAAACTTTGGGACAAAACAAGTAAGCGCAGCTACATACAGCTAATGTTTTTTTTTTGTTTAATCCATCCATTTTTTTTTATATGGATTTAAAAGGTTAATAAGAAGAGAGGTTGTAAAGCCAGATCTCTTCAGGTACCTACATGCTGCTCACCAGCATGTGTACATGGAAAGATTATGCAATAAACCATTTCTTGCAGAAACCCCCTGCTATTTTTTTATAGCATTAATACTGCTGTAAATTGATTCCAGTTTTGGTCCCTTGTAAGCCAGGGCCCTGGGAATATTGTCCCGCCAGTCCCGCCTCCTCCCAGCCCTGCTATTAATCATGACTTGCCTGTCTTGAAATCTCCCACGGTTTGGTCACAGCTCCAAGGTCACAGGCTGTCATTAGCATTGATCTGAAAAACAGAAATGAACAATACAAGCTGAATCAACCTTTGTTGTATTGCTAAACAACACTGCTCTGGATGCATAAATAAATAATACATACATAAAATGTCAGCCCTGGCACCTTCTTTTCCTCCAGAAAAGAATGACATGTTTGAAATCTCAGCCATCAGCATGGCTTTTACATCACAATTGTGCCTAGGAAGCCTAATGTGTTGCAGGTCATCAGACAATGAATTTTGGTATCGTGCATTGCACACTAGAAAAGAAATGATATTGCAAGGGAGTAACTGCTAATTATGCAATACTGCTAACACTACTTACTTTAATACCTATAATATACTAGGAAGCATGTGCTTCACATGATATAAGCAAGGGTGTTATTACATAATAACACCTGCAAACTGGATTAATTTATATGCCTATTTGTAAGTGACTGCTGTAGCAAGAGAACCTATAATCACAGGAGGCATCCCAGACACTGTTTAAGCAGTTTCTACTGCTCATCTACAATAAAAATTTAAGATTTACTATGAGCTATACTGTTCCACTGTAGTTTAATACCTAGCTACAACCATGTTTTATATGCGTTAGGAGAAAGAAACCATTCAGCTGTAGAAAGCGTTTATGTACAGTACATGATGCAGATAAAAGTCTAAGAAAGTTTAAATGAAGAACAAGGGCACTGAAAATGAAGCATCAAATATATTGCCTGAATCTAAAATTAGGAATTGGTGAAATGATATGGAAAATAGAAAATGGCCAATATTTTGGTCAAAAGGCCAAAAGGAAACAGAATTTTAATGAAATCTCAGATAAAATGAGACATAATCAGGCATGCATATGCAAATGCACACATTTTATTGTCTCAAAAGCATGGTGTATTCCAACCACCTGCAATGTCTGAAGTTTTCAATAGGATGCAAGCTCAGATCATCCGTGAGGGTTAGGAGAGTACCGTGTATCTGCAAACTCCCAGGTACAGACCAGAAGAGCAGAGAGAGGCATGGCCCCTAAAAGAAAGCTGAGAGGAGGAGGGCATGGGGAAATGGACAAGAAAGATGTTTGTGTTCAGAGGCAAAATATTGATGCTTTCTGGAGAAAGAGTGGAATGGCTGAGCAGTAACTGGTGAGGCTGGGAGAAAGAGAAGAAAACATGACAGAGTGTGAAGGCAGAAATAGGAAAGGAGAAGGTGAGGTCACACTGATTACATCCCTGCTGTTTGGTAATGCCTAGAAATCACACCATATATTTCATATCATGGATTGTATTTTTAAAACAATCTACCTTCTCTTGTTACTCTAAGTTTTCACTCTGTGATACATGAAATTCCTTAAAGAAATATGGGTACACTTTGAAACAACCAGAAAGCAAGAAATAGTAGTGCTCACCGAAATATTTCCCGGTGGTTTTTTATATTCCAATCATAACCGCCTTTACTGACAAGTTGAAAAAACTCGGTCCTTCTCCTGCAACAAAACAGATTATCAGAGAAGGAAACAAGACAGTTCCAGGGCAGCACTGCAACAGAAACACAGTTCTCTGGATGATACGAAATCATCGCACCTCATGTATTATTGTTAAAGTCATTACACTGACAGTCCATTTAAGCGAAACATACTAATTTCCGAACATGTTCTATAAATGTCTGCTATCAATGTCAGAGTTGCCTAGTACAAGTAATATTGTATTTATGGTCTCCGCAGATAAGGAAATAAATGGTACCAAAATGTTCAGTCTTCCATGGAAGCATGAAATGTTCAACTACAGCAGTGGACAGACAGACAATAGAAACACCCTTGAAATATATACACACTTCTCTTTACTCGTCCTTGCAAAATGATTTTTACTTCTGGATCCTGAAGGGTTTTTCAGAGACGTGCAATTTCTGTTATTTCCAGCACACAGAACAGAACAGTGAGACACAGGTGCTGCAGATGTCTCAAGTTAGTAGTTCTTGTTGACTAAAAACTATGTCTTCCTGCTTGGTCCAGTGCTTTGTCTTCTGGAATAGCGTGCCTATGGCCTCAAAATGTGAGCCAGAACACATTAATGCTTCTTTGGTGCCTTTAAGTACCAAAATTCTGATTCATCATTACTCAGGCTGTAATTTTTTTATGTCTCTGAGACTCCAAGCGGCTCTTATTGCATGCAGTGTCACTACAATAGGAATCAGGTATGCCCCAGATATAGCAGAAGCTGAGGTAAAATACAGAGCAACTTGTCCAGAGTGACACAGCATATTAGCATCAAAGCTGGAAAGCAAATACTTATGTTCTGAGTGACAGACCAGTGCCCCATCTCATAGCAGACTGTGTTGTCTCTGTCAAATGGAAATGTAGTTAGATTCCCCAACAAGAGAGAGTTTGCAAAGTCTTGTATTTTCTACATTCACTTCAGCTAGACTGAAATTTCAAACAGTGATTACTGAAAGCACGGTCTGACGGCAGCCAGTACAGGTTTCACACACGAGGAGATGCATACTTCCAAGAACATTACTCTTGATCAACAGACAGAATTTTATGTGGGCACATTGCATTATTATGGTCCCTGACTGTCTTGCCCTGTTATATGACCAGTCACTCCTACTATAGGGCCTTTCTGTAATGGATTTCATGACAGCAACTAGAACAGGCAGATATAAGGACTATATGATGATATCTAATCTCTTATGCTTCATGAAATATGATATAAAAGAGTTTCACGTTACAAAATTTGCTGGGACAATGCAAAGTCTCAGTTCTCTCGCACAAAGTCATAGCATTATGGAAATAAATATTGCAATGATGAAAACCTTAATGGCCAGAAGTGGTTGGCACATAAACATTAAAGCACCTAATCCTGAGCAGATTATCAACAACTACATACTCTATTAAGAGAGTGAGCGGTGGATTTCTGCATCCTGTATTTCAGTGCGCAGTCTAACAATGTAAAATTTGGTAATGATTTCATTTTTAAGTATTGGATACTCTGGGTAATTAATATGTTACTGGACAAAAACCAGTCAAGAATGTTTAAAGCTGAAAGCTCAGGAAGAAGACATCCCAGAAACCTCAAACATTCAAATTTAAAATACAGATCTATAAACAGTAACTGAAAATATAAGTTCTCAAGGCTTTATGTTAAGCTGAAAACTTTAAAATAAGAATTTTCTTTGAAATCCATTGAAATGGATGAAGAAGTGGTGGTCCAGCTCCACAGAGAATTTCTAGTGTAGGAAGGAGTCAACCTGAGGAAAGTAGCCATGTGCAATTTAGTGTTTCCTACTGGTTGCTTATGCATGGTATCCAAAACGAAGAGGTCTGCTATTATTAAGCAAACATAACATGCCAGGATTTCAGAAATAAACAGAAGGACAACAGTTTTGCAATGTCTTTGAGTAACACCAACTCTGGGTGTATTTTGCCTGGAAAGGAAAATTGTCTGGCTATATATAACAAATCCAGTTTCTCCACAGCCCAGTGGCTCCAGACATCATTTGAGTGAATTTCCATAAACTTCATTTTAGTTACATGCTTTTGCTTGTTGTGTTTTCTACAAGCATCATTATCTAGAATTAGCTACTAAAATCAAGTATATTTTCTATCTGATCTTTTACTGGAAGTCATCTTTTTGTTTGTTTGTTTGTAGAAAAGCAGTGCCTTAAGAAGGTCAATAAAGCCTTGCTCTGCCTGGCGTTTTGTTGTTGTTTTGCTGGCTCGACTTTGTGATCATTAGGTTTACGCATTCTAAGAACACTGATATGAGAATTTCCTTCTCTACAAAAATATTGAACTTGAAAAAACAAGCTAGGTACTTGTGTGGAAACATCTGTTCACATAGGGTGGCTTTAAGAAGTGTAAATCATCAATATTTCCAGGGAGAGATTTTCAGGCAGTTTTGGAATTGAAGTAGCATAACAACTACCTGATTAATGAATCATAACATCACAAGAGGAAAAGATAACTTATTTGCAGACTTACGAGTAAAGAGGCCTCACTGACTAAAAGTTTTCTCATTCATGGACCTCATAAAAATCAATTATGCAAGCAAGGAAGAATAATCCTGAAATTCAGCTGATGTCCCTTTTTGGACATTATTTTTCTGTGTTAAAACTAGAAAGACAACTTGACCATGTAGTTTTTCAACCTAAGGCGGACAGGGAAGAGAACTCCATCACGTCCTGGTCTGGACTGGGTTCCCTCCCAGGGCACTGCCACGGGTCCCCTCCAGGGCAGAGCCTCCGGCTCTTCCAGGGACTGGGTGATCCCAGCCAGGGGGAGCACACGGGGCTGTGCCTGGGCGGCTGCCCTCTCAGCCCCTGCCACTCATCTCTTCTTTGACAACACAAAACATTTCTGCAGCACTTGTTACTTGTGGTGAGACCGGAGGACCCGTAATGACACATTCCTGTGGTCCTTGTATCTCACTTAAGCTGTCGGCAAATTCCCCTGTCATACCAGCCCCCCAGATAACAAGTGATCCTAACAGACAGCTTCACAAGAGAGTGTGCCTAAAAGGGTTTATTTGGCCTGCTCAGGATTTTCATGTTGGCAAGCAGAAATTTCTTCATGGACTAATGTTTAGAAGTTATTTATAAAAGTATTCATTAAAATCCTTTCTTAATATAAATTCTGTGGGAATAGATTTGCAGGAAACAAAGAATAGCAGTGTGTCTACTGCCAGTACTATTTAGAAACAGCCCTTGGCACAGTAACCAAATACTGAGAGAAAAAAAGACAAAGCAAACATTGCAGCATCCCAGTTAGTATTTTTACAATTAACATCTAAAGGTATAATGTTGATCCAGATAGCTGAACAATTTCAGGGTGAAGACTTTGCCTGAAGTTTTCTGGAAACTTGATTTGCTATCAACCATCAGCACAAAGAAGCGGGGGAATCCAGGTATATCCCCCTAAAAGTTGAAAACATTACTAAATGCTACCCAGCACTGTGTGGGATAGGATGCTAATGGGCATCAAACAAAAATTCCTGAGGATTAATTACTGTCAAGACTGGCAAGGCAGCACACTGAAACTGCGCATCCGATGGCACTTCTCCCCATAAGTCAGCCATGGGCATGGGCCAGAGAGGGGGATGTCAAAAGGGCAACGCAGCGGTGACACCACGACTCCTCCAACTACACGCATGCTCCCACACAGTCTTGCTGGGAAGAGCTTGGTAGTAATTAACAGTATATGAAAAACGTAAATAGCACCAACTAGAAGTCTGCTTAGCGATTTGACTGCAAGCAAGGAAAGAAAACTGGATAAGAGGCATTCTATTATATTTCTCTTGGGCTAAGCTTTTTAAGACCTATCCTCATGTGATGCAAACTGGCTTCATTAGTCTTCAAAGAAGCAATGTGTATGCTTTCATTACCTCTGCAACGGGGCCTGTAACTAAATATAATATTTTTTAGCATACATGTTTAGAAACTCTGAAATGGTGTAAAAGAATTCTAAAATGTCGTTGATTTTCTACATGCCTGAAGAAATGATCACAGAAGGGACAGGATAATTACAGGACTGAGCTGTAACCGATTCCTGGGATTGCTTTGAAGAATAAGCCTAGGATTTCACCTGCTTTTTGTTGATACAGACATGTTACACATTAAAGCAAAACTTACTTGGACACTTGAGATATTTCTATTAGCCTAAGATATACTAAGTATTAGACTAAATCTCTTCAACCACAGCTAAACACTAATTTCTCATATTATATATCCTTATTGGTATTTAATAGGTCATTAGAGTAAGTTCTTCGAATTTTCATTTGTCAAATACAAGAAATGCCAATACTTACTCAAAATACAGAGTGAGGTCTGTTGCCAATATCGATTGCTTTAGAAGCTGCATAAGGTCACTGTAGTCCTTAGAGGACAAGTTAGCAAAGATGTTGTGACCCTATAATGAAAGAGATAAAAGAGGTAAAGGGCTAGCAATCAATATAGGTTTTTAAAAGGTTTTCTAACTCTTTAGTCTACTATTTCCCTGTAACAGAGGCCTTTTCTGATTCATGGCAAAACTATGAAAAAATAATAATGTTAATGCTGCTGAGATTACATTGGGGTGGAAGAGTTGACGATTGTAATCAAGCACCTGGGATGTTTTTCTAAACTCTGCTGAAATTATAGCCTCTTGAGGAAGGATTTACTCTTTGCTCTGACCCTGCACAGACTGAGTTTATGGGGAAAAACTACGGATACATCTCAATCTTTCCTCTTATTAAATGTTTTGGGGAGCTGTGCATTGCAGCTTCTGAATTGTGCTCCTAATAGATTTATCTGTGCTGCTGCTTGCAGGCACACGAACTGCTGTTAGAGCAGTCAACGCCACTAAATCAGTTTTTCATTCAAAACAGCCCATTTGCTCATTCTGCCCATTACTGTCTTACAGTGCATACTGTGCAGGCTAGAGAACTGCAACTTTATGCATTTTAAATGCCCTTTGTAGGCCTAATAGCCTACTTTTTAAGGGATCATGGATTAAGAATTTGAAAGGTGCTCCACGGCCAGAATGAAAGGAAATGAATTATATAACATTGCTATTTGAGAGCAGAAAGGTCCCTGTGTAACTGAATTTCTGAAAACTAAGAGGGACGGAGGTCCTATAACTTCTCTGTGAAATCCTAGAGAAAATAAGCTGAAAGAAACAAAATTAGTGGAAAATTCTAAATGTAAGCTTAAGTGGTCTTTGTGACATTAGTCACATATAACTAAATAAAAGTACTACACTTTTTTTTTTCTAATCACCTATAGAAATAATGAGGTTCTCACTAAACAGAGTCTTATTTTGGTGGTATTTAGCACTGTAATGCACACATTCAGTATGCACTGCCATCTACTGCTTAGGAAGATTAAAATGCCCTTAAACCCAAGAATTTTCCAGCAACAGAATTGCTATAACTGTGATGGTCTGAGGACATAGACGAGATAAGGTCTGGAGGTAGAGATGGTATTTTTTAATAGATCAGCTAATTGTTGGACTAAAAAATAATTTCCCATGAATAAAAGTCTGTGACAATAAAATGATTATTTCTTTTCAGCTAAATATTGAGAAGGATTTAAGAATCTAAAGCTTATTTGTGAAAACCAATTTTAAAACCGAAGTACTCAGAAGAAAATCATCAGGAAAATAGCAGGTCTTATAATTTACCAAGTTGTCTGTTATTCTGTAATATCTGTTGCCTTCCTGACCTGTTTCACGGTGTATAAAACCATGTCACTACAAAGCTCAAGATCGCTTATAGTGAGGTTAGCATGTCAAGAGTAAAGGATAAATAGATCCTTTGCCCAACAAAATCTAAAAGAAATAATACAATATACTATGTTTCCCTCTAGATAGCAAAGACAGACTAGAATATCAACATTAGTGGGTAGGATATATTCTAATTTAAGTTTGTTTGAGAGAGGAGACCAACTGCCAGTGAAAGGTGGTGTAATTTTAAGTAGATTGGAGCATCCAAGTCCGCACTTATTCCAAACTAAGGGGTGTTGTGTTCTTTTAGCAATAGTATCTATTGGATGAAAATTCCATAGGATTAATTTTCTGGTCTAGAAATGAGGACTTGGAGAAGAAGCTGCCTGAATGATCAAAGGAAAGGACTTGCATTTCAAGTAATATTTTACATCTCTGAAAGCAGATGGAGTAGATTCCAAGGAAAAAAAGTATTTCTTTCTGTTTCTTGATTTTTAAGCTGGAAAAGATAAAGAAAAGCATCTAGACTGACATGAGCTAAAACTTTCACAGAATTGTCCATGTCCTGAGCCTGTCTTCAGAGAGATATTCAGTCATTATGAAGATTTCAGGAACTGTTTCCCAGGAAAACTTGTTCCAGGGGCTGAACAGTCTCATTGGTTTAGAAAAAACCCCAAAACCGCCTTCCTTTTTTCCTATTCTGAACCAGTCTGTTTAACTTTCAAATGCTGTTTTTTCTTATGCCTTTCCCTGGTAGTATAGGGAACCATTTAATTCCTAATATCACCTTTTAGATAAGCTAGGCTAGGCTAAGCAGATTGACCCTAATAAAATTTAAATCTCATGCTGGTGCTCTCCTTTCTTATGTCTATTTTTTTAACATAATGTCGAGAAACAGAACACTGAAGCCGCAATCCCATTACTAATCTCTGTGGCACTGTACACAGAAGTAAAGCCATCACCCTGTTCCCATTTTTCTGTGATCATGGGACATTCCCAGATGCTCTTCAAGAGTTACTGCAGATCAGCATATGGTCTCCAACTGTGCTGCATGAAAAACAGTTTTGTTTTTATATATACTGAATGCATTTTGTAACAACCTACCTGTGTAAATTAAGAAAATACATCCATTGTTTTGTAGGGATCGCAGGCCCATCCTGCTTTTCTCACTACATCTCTGGGGTAACGCATGCTGCACACTGTTGCGCATTAGGTATTCTAGGCAAGAACTATGTCTTTATATGTATCTGCAAAGCAGCTAGTGTACTTTGGGCAGCACGATATTACTGATATTAATTTTTTTAAGAAGTCATTTAGTAAAATTATGCAAAACCATCATAAAAATACTGATTACAGAAAGACTGCCAAAGAAATTAAATTGGCCCAGTAAGGGATGACCGTGATACTCTGAATACAACACCTGTGGGGAAAGGTAAGCGCTCGTTTCACCTACTTATAAAGCACTGAGCAGGATATATGTAAGCAGCCTGAGAAAAGCTGACAACATGATCAGGATATGTTCTCCTTGCCCCTAGCTGATTGAGACAAATATAATCTCTGGACTCTATGATCAGCATTTGCAGTTGTTTAATTTTGTGCTAGTTGTGACCTTTGTGGTAACCAATAAATAATTCCTCAAGGAGAGGGCATTAAAAAGGTACCGTGTGTGGTATTTCCTTTCTCTGGCTGAAACTGCCCAACAGCTTACAGTGAGATTAATAGTAATGCTTTTGTACCTCACTTTGGAGAATCATGACAGCATGATTGAAGTGGTGGTGCTCCAAGGTAGCAGAGGTGCCGTAGAGCTGAGCTAAGGCTGATCCACTCCTGAAACAGAACACGGGGAGTCAACAAATACTGCTCGTCTGCTTACGAAGCAGGTTTCAGAGACAATTTAGTAACGAAAGCATGTAGCCACGCTCTCCATTTCGGCAACCACACTTGAGACAGTTGACAAGATCAAAATACTAATTTAAAGCCAGATACAAGGCATTTATGTTCCAGACCTTGCTAAATATAATCAGCTGACTAAAGATTTTCCTGGAACTACGTGAAATTTTGTAATGCAGCTTTCAAAGCACCTCAGCAATGCCACAGAATGGGCGTACCACTGTACAGTAAAGACAAACAGTAACGTCCTTGAGCTAGGACTGGCTGTTCTGCTACTACTTTTTATTTGTAATTCTTAATAGATATAACTATAATGGCTTACAATGGGTGATTACAATCTCTTTAAGAAAAAAACAACTGCAAATGCAGTGAGGTTCTGTCTGTATGTAAAACCGTACACTTAAAAAAAACCTAAGGTAAATGAAAAAACACAAGTTAGAGCAGTGAATATAAAAGTAAAGTTTAGCATCCCTTTAGAATGTATTTTCTCATCATGTTTATTGTCTAAACCAAAATTAGCTTTAAAATTCACAGAGCAGGTGGGTTTTCTAAGTTTAAAGGACAAAAATCTACGGAATACAATTATAAAATTGTGGATCGTTGGGAGGTGCAGAGAACAGGACTGGATGGTCAGAATAGTTACTGTTCACCATTACTTCCCTTCTGGGACCCAGCCTAAAGCAACGAGATGGGTTTTCTTTCCAAAGAAATGAGAATAAGAGATTATGCTAGAGACAAACAGAAAGAGTCTCCTAGGAGTATGTACGATAAAACTGCACCATACTGATATTTAATTATCAGAAGCAGCTATATGAGAGAGAAGGATGTCCAGGAAACATCATCCCTAGAGAATGTGGTATTGAGATATATAACAGAGCCATTTCAGACAACTGTGATATTGCCTCCATCATATACCTCTTGAACTTTCATCACAAAGAACAGCAGTATTGAACACCGAAGATAAAATAGGAAAATGTGATGCTTAAATTTATAAGTCAGGTTAGAGGAATAAATCACAGCTGCTGTTATGAAAACTACAGCTTCTGTTTTCAGGGGTGTTTTATACATGTGTGGTAATGTTTGTCTTTTGTTGAATGTCTCCAGCAATTTCTTTATGGAGTCGTAAAATGGTAGCCTCCTCTTTGTACTCCGTTGTCAAACAAGAAGTATAAGTGATAGCAGTCTAATGCTGAAACCTCTACCTGTAACTCAGCCATCCCTCTGCACAAGAAAGACTGCTGTGTAGCGTTACGGTGGAGAAGTGGTTAACTTAATCAGAGCCTAAACTGGTCAGGATGTAAATCTTAGGTCTCATTTTTTGTAAATTAGGAACATAAAGATCAATCAGCTGAGATTCCTTCCCATTTCTCTCGTCTTTTTTGATTCTCTTCAAGATTCAGCTGCAAAAAGGCATCTAGCAGTGCTTGGTAACCTTTGCTCTGTCTTTTGAGCACCGCAATTGATTTTCCTTGCTATGGTGATTGAAGATCCAGACAGTGTCATTGTTTCATTGAGACTGTACAGCAACACCGATAGCTCAGGAAATGGCAGCTTAGTGAATATCAGAAACATCAGTTTGAGTGATGTTCGCTGAGGCAGCTTGTCCCCAGAAATGAAGCAGCCCATGCATATACAGATTGCAGCAGAGTATTTTTGCAAAGGGTAGGACAAAACAGGTTAATAAACCACCACCCTGTCTTTAAAATATCTTTGGACAACCATCTGGACCTCTTTCCCATCACGCTGGAGGATTAGCAGTAATGCAGAACAAAGTTGCAAACGCATGCTGGGATCTGCAGGACAAGAGAGCTTCAAGGTCTCATATTCTGACTGTAGAGGACCTGGGGATTTGAGAAAACACCATGGGATTTGGAGGAGTCTCTGTGTCTGACAGCTTTATTTCACAGCTTGGCTGAGATGTTGTCAGGGGACATTTCCTGTTGTCCCCCCCGTTGTCAGGGAACACAGATTTTTGAAACAATTTGACCGTGGTCAAGGGAGTTACCTTACCACCACAGTAAGAAGAAATACTGTCAAACCTTCCACAAACCTGATCCTCCCTCACTATGTGTCTGAGGGCAGCAGCCTGGACAGTAAAAATATGTGCAAGTCAGGGCTGCTGTATCAGGTCCTAAGCACTTTGAATAGAATAAAATTCATTTTTAGACTTGAAAACTGGAGAGGAAGATTACACATAGGTGATGTAAAAATCTGCCTTCAAGATCCAGCTTCACATTCTGGTGGGTACTGACCACTTCAGGGGGTGGCCATCCCACCCCTGTCCATGGCAGCGTGTGTCCGAATAGGCTTTGTGTGCTCTGGCCTGTGGGGTAGGCCAGGGAGGGGGCATTTCGACAGACCAGAGACCCTGTGCGCTCCACAGCTGCGGACGAGATGCATCTGAGCTCCAGCATGATGGCAATGGTTTCGTACTCCATAAGCTAGGAATTACTTTATGCATGCTTGCCTACAGGTTTGGGAAAGTTTTGGGGAAAGCATGATTTCAGTTTTACCTGTTTTCTTTTCTTCTTAATAATTGAACCAGTTTTGGCTTAGTATCATGCATTCTGGCCAGCAAGAACAACCCAGATACACAGTTTCAGTGTCTCCTGGGTTGAATACCAGAATCAATAATACCTCAGCTTGAAAAGAACATCAAGTTTTGGCACCACATTTCAATATGCGATGTCAGTTCACAAGGGGTAACCCAATCCCCAGCCTGATACAAAGGACAAGCCAGCAATTACCGAAAAGAACAGAGAATGATAAAGATGGATAGTCCCTCACTACATACCAGAATAAGAATACTTGGCCTTGGCCTAGGAGGCCTGAAATTAATGCTTCATTCTTTATCCTGGTCACCTTTTGCTCTTCTGTGGAAGAAAAACAAATTAAAGTAATAAGAATTAGAAAACTTACTTGGCTTGGAAGGCATTGTTGGTTCCCCTGTGGTCAAGGTCATGACATAAGCATCCCACAATCAAAGCTAAAATTTCAATTTCAGTCAGAATCTCCTGAAATCCTGCAGTCTGAGAGGAGAAAAAAAATAGCAGCTGTAACTATCAGTAGCAGAAGGGATAAGTAATGTTAGTCCATCGAGCAACAGTCGACTTTGTTTTGATACCATGAACGTTTCAGTAAGGAGAAGATAAATGCTTTATTGTCATATTATATTCCCTGCTGTATGTTAGATGGTTAGCAGAATAGATAACGTCCTTGGAGTGATCTGTTATTATCTCTCTGTTGCATTTCCAGCATGCCATTTCTCCACCACCCAGAAGGCACTAAGGGCAAAATGAACTGAAAATAAACACCAATAACTACACACTAAGACAGGAACTGGAATTTCATATCAGAGAAACACAAAACAAAATTGTTTCCATTTTGAAATTATTGTTCAGAGAAGTACTTAGACAGGTTTCTTCAGTCCTGAGGTGACCATCTTAGTCAATCCCTACTGTCAGAGATAGCTGAGATGTTAAATCAAAGGACCTATAAAAGAAGCCAGCTGAAATATTCTCTATGGAACTGTTATGAACTATTAAGAGATTTGTTATCTGGGACACATGAAATGAAGCGGCATGATTTAAAGAGAAAATGTCTCAAATGGCATATTTCTGCTGCAGATACCCACTTGAATTTGGGACAGAATTTTGAAAACTGATGTATTGAAATCCCCACAAGCAGCTCAGACCAGATACACCCATGTGAACAGGGGAACTGATCCTAGAAACATTTTTTGCCACTATACTTCTCCTCGTGGATACTTGCCATAGCAGTTTTCCTGCCTGAGCTGCCTCACGTCAGAAAAGAAATACTGCTGTTACTGCTAACCTCAAGCATCCTGAACAGATCCTGTCTGGAGGAGGTGCTGGAGCCTGCATGGGACACCACCCCTCTGGTGCCATGCATCTAACCCATGACAGAAACAACCTGGTTCTTCAAGTCTTCAGAAGCATAAGGACATATTACCTGCCAAAATGACTGGCTGAGCTGCAAAATCATAACGCTCGTCTTCGCACAATGCCAGTCTCCAACAACACTCCTCAGTTAGTCACACAATCATGATCTAGTTAGTATGAAATTATATAAAAGGAATATGAAATATATTTATATTGGAGGACCTAACCAAGGCTGAACATTACCAGTGTGTAAGAAATCCCGAATTCCATTGATTTTCAATAGGGCATAATTTCACCCACTAGCAAGAAGAGGGTTAAGTGATACAAAAGCAGTGAGTGCATATCAGTGGGACTTGATGTCCTTGCCTGGTAGGAGCTTACAGCCCACTCAGAAATGCCAGTCAATTGCTGTGATACCATGTGAAAACTCTCCTATTCACCCTCAAGACCACAAATTCTAATTAAATAAATGCACATTCAAATCCAAATAGCCTCTGTTTTCATAGTATGAAATGTGGCCGCAGTTCATTTTTAGGCAGTACAGGGAGCCAAGCTCCCTGGGTGCTCAGGAATGCATTTCAGTGGGAACTGAAGTAGTGCAGGACTTGCTACAAAAGCTTTATAATGTGCTCAAAGTTTACATTTCAGAAAAGAGGATCAAATATGAGGAAAAAAATTCCTTTTGTGTAGAACCCACTACTGTACAGAGTAACTTGAATATTATGAAGGAGATTCTCCTGATTTCTAGTGACACTGCTTTTTTAGTTTCAGTAACAGCTGCCCAGGCAGAGGAAATTCTCTAAAACCCAGTGTTTTCTCATTTTATTCTTTTAACATTGCTACATAACAAATAATAATAAAGTTCTATTTTTAAAAAAGGGATTAAAAATAGGCTTGTAACTGACAACATATCACGTGTCAAGTTTCAATCTACAGAAAACGTTCATGGCTAAGTTAAAACAGCTTAAAATAGAAGTTTTATAATATAGAATTGGTGCTGTAATCAATATTCTTTGGCATAACACGAGCTTTGATTAAACTCAAGGATTCAACCTGTATTGTAAATGCAGGAAAGCCAATTAAGGAATTTATTAACAGTAGCAATATCTCAAAAATAAATGCAACTTTTTATTTAATCAAAAGTCTTGCCACTAGAATACATGAGAGAAATATAGCATATTTCACTAAATAAAATATATTTAAAACAATGTTACAGTAAGGGGATATTGGCTTTGAACATAATGCGAGGAAACAGGATTACATTTCCCCATTTTTTTAATTTACACAGAGAGCAAAAATACACGGCTATAGATGACGATGCAGTAAAATTTATTTTCACCAGAAAAGGAATGACCCATAACTCATGAATGGCAGTGTCTCCAGTGAGTTATGGAGGTCATTCTTTCATGTGGGGAAATGAATTGCATTCATTATACCCTGCCCCACATTTATATGTTTTGTTATTAGCACACCAGATGGGATTTTAATTTTGTATTGCTTACTTGTTCATTTTCACTTTTTGAAATAAGTATCAGTGTGAACTGTGTTAGGCAAAGGCATTGATAACAACGCCTGGGCTTGATCCTGTGGTTGACGCTCACATGATGCCCTTAACTCATAGGAGCAGCCTTACTTCAGTGGCTGTCTCCAAAATATTTGGGCGACTCTGAAATACAGAAGGATGGCTCGCAGGACTGGGCTTATAATGGTTCGGTGTCTAACCAGAGAGAGAAAATAGTTGCTTAGATATACAGGAACATACCTTAGGTATGCAGAAGGCTGACCCAGGAGTGAAACAACTGTGGTTTAAACTTTGTTGGTTGGTTGGCTTGTTCAACCCAGCTGAATTTTCCTTCTGCTGGGCTGTTACAGGCTATTGCATTACAGATTAGACATTACTATACTATGGTAAGTCCTACCTGAAAATGCCCTAAACCAAACCTATTGGTTTATATTTGTGGTGCAGTCAATGTTGCTGACTGTCATGAAGAAATCAGGAATAGGGTGCAACAACCGCACAAAGCAGTGCCGCCTTAACCATCGGAGCTTCTCTCCGATGGCCAAAGAATTTTTCCCTTTTTGCAGGTGAAAAAACAAGGCACATACTAACTTGGATGGTTCCCCCAAGACAAATGGAGTAAGAGCAAGCCTAGTGCTATTCTTAGTTTCTTGACTCTCTTTTGTGTCTTTTTTCACAAGATCAGTCTTCCTATCTCTAGAAGGGAGGGCAGCCCAAGCACATGAAACACCTGAACTTATTCTGTTCTCAGCCAGAGCCACGACACAGCAGGGTCAGATGCATGGTGAGGCCGGTGCCGTGGGCACACCCGTCCCAGCTCTGCACGGGGAGTTGCTTATTTGGTTTATTACCAGGAGTGTGGGCAATGAAATGAGCTTGGCTTGAAAATCCCGGAGCACCTCCCACAGCCAGTTGCGTGCCCGTGTTGACTACTAAAAGGATCCTGAAATTATGCTTTGAGAACCACGGTCACAGAAGTTTATGGTCGAGGCCTCACAGGCTTGCTGGTGGCTGCTGAAGCACCAGGGATCTGCTTTTCCTTGCTGGCCGCCAATGCGGTCGCCACTAGCCGCGATGGAGGTGCCTGGTGGGAGAGCGCATTTCCCACCGCAAGCACAGCCTGCCGAAAACCTGGCCTCGGAGCTCCACCTAGAGGTCCTCACGGGTGAAGTTTGAGGGCTCCTCACCCCCGACAGCATTTCGCAGAAATCAACGTTATTCCTAGCTGAACGGCGCTGCCTGACTTTGCCCTTTGTTCCTCAGAGCAAAAATATTTTAATTTTTCTATAATTAAAAAAAGCATGTCAATTTTATAAAACCGTAAAAATTATTGATGCCCACACATTACCGTGAGATTTCATCAGAGAGCATCAGAAAATGCTTGCTGAAACATTATTCTGCTCAGCCTCACTTCCTCACGCTCAGAAGAGTTGACCTTGCTCTCCTGTTGAACTTTGCATACGCCTCCGTAAATGCTCACAGAAACAAATCCTCACAGCCAGGACGGACCTAGCACTATGCCAATATCTACCTGCCAGGGGACATCATACTGTTTTTTCTTGCCTGACACACACACATTTGCAGCACAGAGACAATGCCAGGCGAAGTAGGACAGCTGGGAACCCATGCACCAGGCAGGTGTGCCCTGTGACCAGGTAACAGGCCACAGACTGTCCCATGTTATAGAATCACAGGATTGTTTAGGTTGGAAAAGACCTTTAAGATCATCAAGTCCAACCGTTAACCTAACCCTGCCATCCCACCAATAAACCATGTCCCTAAGCACCTCGTCTGCCCGTCTTTTAAATACCTCCAGGGATGGGGACTCGACCGCTTCCCTGGGCAGCCCATTCCAGTGCTTGACAACCCTTTCAGTGAAGAAATTTTTTCTAATGTCCAATCTAAACTGCCCCTGGTGCAACTTCAGGACATTTCCTCTCGTCCTATTGCCCATTACCTGGAAGAAGAGACCAACACCCACCTGGCTACGACCTCCCTTCAGGCAGTTGTAGAGGGCGATAAGGTCTCCCCTCAGTCTCCCTTTTCTCCAGGCTAAACAACCCCAGTTCCCTCAGCCGCTCCTCATAAGACTTGTGCTCCAAACCCCTCACCAGCTTTGTTGCTCTCCTCTAGACAGGTTCCACCAACGCAAAGCCTTTCTTGTAGTGAGGGGCCCAAAACTGAACACAGTATTTGAGGTGTGGCCTCACCAGTGCTGAGTACAGGGGCACAATCCCTTCCCTACTGCTGGCCTGTCCTGGTTTCAGCTGGGACAGAGTTAATTTTCTTCACAGAAGCTAGCATAGTGCTGTGCTTTGGATTTAGTACCAGAAGAATGTTGATAACACACTGACGTTTTTAGTTGTTGCCAAGCAGTGCTCAGACTACTCAAGGACTTTTTGAGCTT